>SNQJ01S0013502.1:17271-38169 GCA_010110895.2 Picea sitchensis
TTTTTAATTCTTTTGGTAAGTTACCATTGACCTATGAAATAAGATTTTTTATTTTTATTTTATTTTCTTATTTTTCCAAATGTGTAGTTATGAAACCATTTTTAATTCTTTTGGTAAGTTAATTGATAGCTACGGGGTTAGAAACCCAATGGATCTGGTGGCAGGCTTGTTCGGGCAGCTTGTTGGCATTGGTGGGGCAGACTCCCATCCATTTTTTTGGCAAACGTGATTTGGCATATGGTTAAACTTGTAAATTTATTTTATTATCTTCGGAGGCAGTATATCGTAGCCTGCTGCACTTGTTTATGAATGAGACACATTTTGCATTTTATAATTCTCAATGCAATTAATATAATAAAGGTAAAGAAATTGACATCTATATTTAATTTTATGTGTGTGTTGAATGTTTGTGGTGAATAGTATGGTGGTGAATATTATTTGTGGGGTGAAAACATATGGTGATGAATATTATTTGTGCTATGAATATTATGTTTGTCGTGAATACATATTGTTGTGAATATTATATATGTGGTGCATACACAATGCTTAAATATCTATCTCTATATATGGTGGTGAATAGTATATGTGCAAAATATTATCATTGTCGTGAATACATATGGTGGTGAATATTATATATGTGGTGCATACATAATGCTTAAATATTTATCTCTAGTAGTGAATTGATATCTCCACGGTGAATTGATGTGGTGAATATATTTTGCGTGTGTAGGGTAAATCCCGTCTGCCATAAATCTCATATGCAATAACTAAATCTCATTCGTGTTTCTTATTTATTTATTTTTCTTTTCAATATGAGTAATACACCATTGAGGAGGAAGGCCTAACAATGTAACCATAGATAGTGTGCATCAATATATACAATCAATAGAAAAACATAGAGAAGAGAGAGAAGCCAAACTTCAAACTGAGTTAGTAGGAATGATTCAAAGTGACTTAGTAGCAATGCTTGATAATAAATTTAGATATTTAGAAGATAATATTCAGTTAAAAAAAGACAATAAACTATTAGGGTTTAAGACTTGGCTAAACAAAATGGAGGCTACATTACAAGACAAAAAAAACAACCAATAACAAAAACAATAAGGCCTGAAGAAGAGGTCCAAGAAAATAACATCTTAGGGACAAGATTAAAGAGCTAGAAGAAAATTAATTAACAATTTGGCCCTAAATAGTGGGAAACACAAATTGGATATCAAACCTATCAAAAAATAAATGAATAAACTCATAGAAGTAGACCATGAGTGTAACAAAAGAGCCTTGAACCTCATAATTTTTGGTATAAAAAAACAGAAAGATGAAGACACATTAGCAATAGTCGAGGAGAAATTAAAAAATAAATCACAAATTGGAACAATGACCTTATAGAAGCAAAAAAGTTGGGCAAAATAATTGAACATAAAGATAGGTTGATTCATGTTATGGGAAGCTCTAATGCCCATAAATATGACATACTTAGTAAAACTTTGAGCTTAAAAGGGTCTAGAATATTTATAATTGAAGACCTTGTTCCAAAAGATCAAGCTAAATTAAGGAAGGAGGTTCAAAATTTAAAAGAAACTAAAAAGGAAGGAAAATGAGTAATAATTAGGAACCAAAAAACTATTATTAGGGATAGAGACAAAAAAGATAACAATAAATAGCAATTTGAGACACTTGGAATCCTAACCTTCTAAGTCATCAAAACTTTATAATCTTGGAACTCTTCCTCTTAATGCTTTTCAAACGTAGAAATATAATTTTAGAGAAATTCAAGTAATCTCTTACTTTTCTTAAGGTAAGATAGACCAATTTTGATCTAAGTGAACGTTCATCATCATCATCATCATCATCATCATCATCATCATCATCTAAAAATATATTAAAATAACATAAATCCATTTTAATCTTAACTAAAAAAATCACAAATTTCCATTTTTCAATCTTCTAAATACTTGTTTAATAAATGTGAAGCTAAAATAAATATAAGTTAATATTATTACAATAAAAGTGTTCACTTCAAATTTTAAAGTAAACAAAAGTAGTCAATAACATATTAACTTAAGTGTGTGGGTTTTCACACTCACTCATTATAATGCTTGCAACTTCTAGATATTGAACTCTATGTAGTTTATGAAACATCCAACATTTAGATATACACTCCACCCATCGATCTTTTTAATTTCTATATTAAAAAAAATCCACTTTAACATTAAAAAATGTTTGATTTACGAAATACTAAATCAAAATAAATAAATTAATTTTAAAATTTCTAATTTTTAATTTTAATTTTAATTTATTTATTTATTATGATATAAAAATTATATATATATATATATATATATATAATGATTGAAATCTCATATTCATATAATAAAAAAATTCACAAACATAACTACTCTTACGTATAATACTCCTTTTTTTCCAAGGAGAAAATTTCTCAATATATTGATATATGTTGTTCTCATTATACATATACATAGCTTGTTAACATAGTCATCCTCCAAAAGATGTGAACTGTGACCATCATAGCATCACTAAGTCCAATAAAACAATTAACATGTAGAAATACAGCCTACCCAATAGTTACAATAGGTGCAATTAGTATATTGCCATCCTCAACAAAATATCCAAAATCAGATTACAAAAAAGTTATCCGAATTGACTAGAGAACAAAAACAAAGATTATGAATCTAGCAGTTGAAAGTGTAAAGTAGTTGATCCAGTCTACTATGTTAATCATGGATAGAGTCGTAAAGTAAGTCGGGGGGGCCTTATGGCCATCCTGCCATTTGTTGTAGTGGATCCTTCCTTCTGGTACCATTAAAGCATGCTTTGATAGTGCATCAGCCTCCATATTCTCTTCCATGTATATATGATCAAACTTGATGTTGATGAAGAGGGGAATGAGTTCCCTGATCTTTGTCATCCAGCCCATAAGAGAGGTTACTTGTAAATTGCATTTGTAATTTAATCAATCTATTACAATCTTTGAATCCTCCAGAACATGTAGGTGGTCGATGTTCAACCGAAGTGCTAAGGATAAAGATGCCCATACCCCAAGAAGTTTCACCCTGGTGTTTGTGCCCTGCCCACATTTTAAAGTCCATCTGTAAGTTGTACTTCTTGTAGTCTTTAAAATGCCCCCTTCCCCACAAACTAAAGCATATTTTTGTGCAACACCATCTAACCAACAACAAGAATCCATAGTAATGTCTGGAGTCTTCTTAATCCTGTTGCGTGTCCTTTCTTGTATCTTACCACTGGAAGACTTCATCATCCCTCTAATTTGAATACTAACACTCTGTACTGAGGGGGAGCAACTATCAAAGATACATCTATTTCTTTCTAGCCACAAGTACCAACATACAATATTGGTAAGGTATTGTATACTTTTTCCACCTTTAGCCAGTTTTCAAAACAATTGTTTAATGAAGTGCCTCCCCAAATAGTAACAAGATTATATACAATATGTAAGTTTTTCCAGAATTGTATAGTAAAAGGACAATTTATGAAAATGTGAGATATGGTCTCCTCATCCTTGTTGCAGAGTGTGCAAATACCTAGACATACAATACTCCTTATGTCCAAAAAGATCACAAACAATAATGAATCCAAATTTTGGTTTACTATCTAACACTATGATATAGATATTACCTAACCCTAGGTTTTCTCGTTAGTCATTATGTTCTTATAATCATAACTTAATCTTGACATATATATTTATATGATGATTGTTTTTTATTTTATAAGGTAAAATAAAATGGAATTAAATATATTTAATATTCAATTTTTGTTTATTAAAATTTGATAAATTTAATTTTATAAAAATAAAACGATGAAATTCATTGTTAAAATGATATATTTTCGATACTTACGCACTTATTCATGTTTTAATTAATTTTAAACTTAGAAAAAAGTAATTCCCATTAATTTTTTATATATTTTCAATACTTACGAACTCAACTCACTCATGTTTTAATTAATTTTAAACTTATTAGAAAAAAAGTAATTCCCATTAATTTTCAAGTGTTTTGAACTCCGTTAATTTCCATTAATTTTCAAGTGTTTTGAACTTGAAAGCGTATGTAAGAAAAAAATGGAATTTCATCCTTTCTTTACATGGAGGGGAGTTTCGAAAGTTGAAAGATGATGTCATCTTCGCTAAGACGCTTTCTTGTTACCAATTTAAATTATGTCGACACCAACCTTCATTTTTCCCATGATTAGTACGGTTGAACAATCAAAACACCGACACTTAAGTACCTAACACTATGTACTCCCCATAAGATTTTCGCATCACACCACATATGGCGCATCAAACATTATGGACAAAATAACTACACAACTTTAGTCGTCATTATGTCTTCTTTATTAGTCCGGGCAGACTATAGCAATGAGTTCTTTGTTGACCGGCTATAGCAATTAGTTCTTTGTTGACCCGTTATTAGTTTCAGCTATAGCAATTAGTTCTTTGTTGACCCGTTATTAGTTTCATGTTTTGGTTAAAAATATTTTTGATTTTCAATGTCGGAAAATCTTAATAAAAAAAAATTGAGATTAAAATAAATAAATAAATTTTATTTTTCTGCTATGTTATTGGTTTTTAACTTCAAAGTGCTATTATTGGGGTGGTGACGTGTATTAATATTTATTTGATCTAGATCCTATTCTCGATCCTCTCATTTTGATTCTCAATACCTTGACTACATATTGATTAATACCACATTGTGCATTAGTATTTTTTATCTGATCTAGATTATATTTTTGATCCCCTCGCTCTGGTTCGCAATACCCTTGATGTGTATTGAGTAATATCACACTGAGTATTTATTAACATCTTCTTAGCCCATCCATCTGCCTCTACCTCATCATATGAGCTCACTACCTCTTCCTTATTCATGCAACTCACCACCTATACCGCCTTCAACCGTAGTACACATTTTATTTCCCATGAATGTTGTTCAAGGTTATTTGTTGTAACTCCATGAAAAATAGGTCCAATTTCTTCCAAGACATTCGTTGATACAAAAATTAGTGTTAGTTGAACATGCTCAAACACTAAGGAGTACTATTCTCTTATAGAATATTTTGTATCTGCTTTGTAAGAAAAGGTTCCAAAATGAAGGTTGTTGCAGTGATTTGAGTGTAGGCCATCTCGAAATCTTTAGGCTAGAAGCTCAGAGATTCGTCAATAGGTAACAAGTTCCAGACATTGTTGTTGGGAAATTGTAAGGTTCAAATCCTGAGCCTGCAATTGAGTTCCACATCAATCTTTCAAGTACATAGTACAAACTAAACAGATGCAATTCATCAATAGAAAATAATGCATAATTTTTATTTTTTATTTTTTTGGGGGGGGAGCATGACAAGAGGGGACTAGGCAAATGCATTTGTAAATTCTCTTTCACCGCCACTTGAAGATACAACAACTTCGGAATATCGCCATCCCTCAAGCTTCATTCATGCCTAACTACTTGATCCAAGTTTGCCTAAGCTTCGAGAATCAACACCAGCGCTGCCATGGTCCACCCTTACCACTATTTAAAATTATTTTTTATATTGTATCATACTGGTTTATGTTTTGCAGGAGGAGAAATATGATGTTGGAGGAAGGAGAAAATAAAGAGGCATGCATGTGTTTTGTGTGAAGAACCATCTCATTATTTATGAGGTAATCACTTTAAGGTGTTTCACATTTGACATTAACTTGTGTTGCTTTGTTTGCAATATCTTCCCATCAAAGGTTTTGTTGCATCTATTAAAGCCAACACACCAAGGTTCAATTCCCCTTAAATGTGTGTTGTGGTTTAATTCCCCTCAAGTGGTCAGTCCACTAGGATTTAATTCCCCTTTAGAGTGAAGTACATTAAGTTGCAATAATGGACAAAGTTCCTACCCCCTAGTAATCATCAACATTCCCTCAATTACAAGATTGATTGGGGACACTAAAAAAAGTATTACGAAAGCATTTCATCAAAAGTCTCCATTACATTGCTTATGTGATGTGAACTTTAGGACGAAAGTATTATGTGCCTTCATATGTTTGAGTCAAATTAACATAATAGTCTATCGACATATTTCTCCAAGTTGCAATTGTACAAGGCCTTTCAAGGACTAGTTCTCTTCGCCTTGGTGTTGCCTTTATTCAAAGATATCTTCTCGGAATACAAGTCTTGATTTCCCCTTAAAATTTGGGTAAGTTAGATATTCTTAATGAGATTTTGAACTCTGAGTGATGTATTTGGAGTTTCCATGCTTATCTTACAGTTGAACGTAATTTGATGCAAAGTAATATTCCATCTTTTGAAACCTTTTTTATTCTGGAGTGATTTTGACCAAGAAATCACAATAACATTTTCAATGATGCTAGGATTCCTTGGTTGGAATATTGTTACTAAAATCCTAAAACTATAGGAATAGATTTTGAAGGGATGATTGTGGACATTAAGTAAAATAATGTATTTTTTTCCTTGGCTCTTTTTCACAGAATTAGATGTTAGGTAAATGCACTGTTAATTTTTTGATAGTAGAGATTGATAGTTGTTTGACTTTTTGCAGCAAGTGAGGTAGGGAATAAGGGTTGATGTTTTTCATTTTGGTTTCCCATGTAGGAAACTCAAATACCTCTACCTGATATTCCTCATCATCCATTGAATGTGGATATTGGACTCCCTCTACAATATTTTCAAAATCCCTTGCTCCTCTTTCTAATAAATCCTCAAGAGTTTATGGAAATTCTAGAAAAATTGTTTCACAACCAACCCGTTGATGTTATTGATTGCTTGAACCTATTTATGTGGAGGCGAATTTAGGTAAAAATTTCCCTGTTCTATTCCTAGGTCGAGTCATTCATCTAGAAAAATCTGAAAACAAAGGAAATGTAACTGAAATTTTCTCACCAATAATACTACAATAGTTTCCCCGACATTCCCCCTCATGAAGAAGTTCCAACCACTTCATTAGAACATGAAGTTCATTTGGATGGTGTGCTTGAGAGGATTGGAAGGCCGAGTCTTGATGAGAATTCAAGACCATATCAATCAGCTGGGAAACTTGGACCATATAAGAATGGTCCACCAAAATGGTCCATAAAAATACTTGAAAGTCATGTTCATCTCGATGAGGTTGGAAATATAGGAACTAGAAGTTTCTTAAGACATGATAGGGATAGTATAGATAATTCAAATTCAGGGGATGTAGATGATATGGATGCTTCATATGATTTTAATTTGAATTTATCTACTAAATTTGAACCAACTTGCTTTGAAGAATCCACTTCTCATGATGAGTGGAAAGAATCCATGCAGAAGAAGTATGATGCTCTCATTAAGAATGGGACATGGAAGTTGGTGAGTCGCCCATTTGGAACCAAACCAATTGGCTGCAAGTGGGTATTCAAGAACAAGTATAAATCATATGGCTGACTTGAAAAGAACAAAGCAAGGCTTGTTGAAAAAGGATTTGCATAGAAATAAAGTATTTATTATGATGAGACTTCCCCCCCCACAACAAAATGAGTTACCATTCATACTATGTTTTCCTTGGCAGCACAAAATGGATGGAAAGTTCATCAAATAGATGTGAATATTTCTTTCTTAAATGGACACTTGAAATAGAATGTCTTCATGTCTCAACTGGAAGGTTTTGTTGTGAAGGTACAAGAACATAAAGTATGCAATCTCATCAAATCCCTATATGACATGAAACAAGCATTGTGAGCCTGGTATAAAAAGATAACTGAGCATCTTTTGAAATTGAATTTCAAGAACTTCAATCTTGATGATGCAACTCTATTTGTCAAGAAAGTTGGAAAAATTGTGGTATATCTTGTAGTGTATGTATGTTGGAGCAAGACATTTTGGGTAAGTTTTGGGAATCATGCAGGAACAAGTCGCATGACAAGTCATCAAAGGAGAAACACGTAGCTAGACCATTTGTGAATTTTGTAACGGGTTTAGCCCTAATTCAATGTATAAATATGTATGGGTTTTGGGTAGAAAGTAGTTAGTGGATGAAGAGAGTTGATCAAGTAATGAGTGAGTAATTATTGCGTCAAAGATGAGAGCAAAGTGACAAAAAGGTAGTCACGGATAAGGATGTGTTGCAAGCAGAATATGATCAACTTAGCCTAGAGTAGGATGAGGCCGCACAAAGGACAAAGAAAGTGAAACAGGGGGTCCAAGGGGTTTATAATATTATTCCAAAAATTCCTAGAGAGGAAGATGCCTTGTTATAATAACAAGTGACAAAGATCAGTGAAGCCATTTAGGGCTTCCACACAAAGATTATGGATTTGGAAGCGCACCAGATACCAAGCACTCCACCACAAAAGAGGGAGAAAAGGGAAAATTCGATGACAACAAACATGGAGAACATAAAAAAAATATGGAAGCAGAGTGCACAAAGTTATATGAAGAAAAAATGGGAGTATGGACGTAGTTGACAGAAGACATGGAACTATAAGAAATTGAGCATAAGCTATAGGCTGCACAGGGCAAGGCATAGATTATTAAGGAAGTAAAGAGCACATTACCACCAACATAGATGATGGAAAAAATGGTAGAGAAAAAAAAAATTGTATTCAGAGATGAATTAGATGAGGGTGCATCAACAGGATCACGCACAACAGATTGAAACATTGCAGGAAGAATCCCACAAGATAACAACAAAAATAACAGTTGTGGAGGGCATGGTCAAGTAGGAAGTACAAGAAAGTGCAGAAATGTTGAAGGACCATATTACTATAGAGATGGTTGAGGGAATTGCACAACAAGAAACACAAGCAAGATAAAATATCACAGTTGCAAGGGAGACATTCCAAGAAAGCCTGAAGTGGCTCGGGACAAGTCATAGGTGAGTGTTAGGGGCCTATTGGAGCAGGAAATTTTGGGTAAGTTTTGGGAATCGCATAGGAGCAAGCCATGTGACAAGTCAGAAAAGGAGAAGCACACGTATAAGAAAGTTAGCGCATATGCAAAAGCTAGCGCGTGGAAGGTGGAAGTTAGTTAGTAGTAGTTAGACCATTTGGTCCATTTTGTAATAGGCTCAACCCTAATTTCAATGTATAAATATGTATGGGTTTTGGGTAGAAAGTAGTTAGTGGATGAAGATAGTTGATCAAATAATGAGTGAGTAGTGATTGAGTTAGAGATGAGAGTGAAGTGATAGATGAGAAACAAAGCTAAGTGTGCACTGTATGTGCGAACATATAGGTATTTTTGGGTAGAACGGATGTACCTTCTTTGAGCACAGTTCGCACAAGTTGTAAGGATTGAACCTAAATGAATAATATAAGAATCCAGTAGTAGTGGATGTAGCCCACTTTGGGGTGAACCACGTTAAATCTTTGTGTCATGATGTATATGTTGTGATGTGTTTTTATTTTTATGTTTCGTTTATGGCGCACATGTAATGCTTGGATGGTTAATATGAATATGTATATGATGGTTCCACACATATGTTGAATGGTTAAGTAAGACTAATCTGCCATAGGCTATTATGTTGTTATGATTTCATGCACAGGGTATACTCCATGTTTAATGAATGTTAAGTAGAGTGAATGTTAGAACAATCCCCATTCCCTTCATGACTGCGAAAGCTTGGTTCGAGCAGTCCCCATAAGTACCTCGGGTGAGACTTCACCTACTTGCGAGTGATTCCAAAAGGGTTAGTATATTGGGATTTGTTGGTGATTTAACGTTGAACCTGGGTCTTCCCACTGCGTGCCAACAATGTAGATTTTTTGTTGATAATATGGTCCACAATGAAATTTATATTACATCCATAAATAAAGAGTTGAAGAAAGGTTTTGAGATGACATGTTTGGGACATCGTCACTATTATTTGGGAATTGAAGTGATTAAAAATCTAAAGTACATATTCATCTCCCAAAATAAGTGCATTGGAGAATTGTTGAACAAGTTTGGAATGGACGAGTGTAACCTCGTCTCTACGCCAATGGAACATAATTTGAAGCTCATACCAAAAGAAGGGAATGAATTTGAGGATGCAACCAAGTATAGAAAGCTTGTGAAAAGTCTTATCTACCTTACCACCACTAGACCATATATTTCATTTGTTGTTGGGATTATTTCTAGGTTTCTACAAAACCTTGTGAAGGACATTGGTCTGTTGCAAAAAGAGCTCTAAAACACTTGAAGGGAACTCAATATTTTGGAATCAAGTGCTCTAACTTGAATGACTTCAACCTGATGGGATATTATGATTCATACTTTCTTGGGAATAAAGAAAATGGAATGTCAACTTTAGGATATCTCATGAGTCTTGGATCAATAGTTTTCTCCTGAATATCACGTGAACAGTCAGTTCCAGCCGATTCCACAATAGAGATAGAATATGTAGCAACTACAAAAGAAACAAGGGAGACTGTGTGGATTAGGAAAATACTTGAATATTTGCAATACAAATAGGTGAAGTATACTCCTCTTCTAGTTGACAATACTTCTGCAATCAAGTTGACAATACTTCTGCAATCAAGTTGACAAAGAATCCTAGATTCCATGATCAAACTAAGCACATCATGTTGGAAAATAAAGCATTGATGGTTCATCACACATCTCCTGGGTTCAGTCGGCCAGGAGGATGACCTACACCTGGATACAATTGGTTGGGTGATCAAACAACAAACTACACTAGTTAGTCGAGTAGCTGACATGCATGTTGGTCAGACAGTCAACCAATAGTCGAAGATAGTCAAGAAGTGGATCAACCAACCCAACAATCGACTACGAGTTGGATGCGTAGGTAGTTGGGTCGAGCATCCTTGTCGATTTGAATCGACAACACAGATTTGACAAAGTCAACTCTAATAACCAACAATTACATGTGGACAAGATCTTCAAAATTCTATGGAATTTGGTTAGATATTGAAGCTATAAATAGAAAACCCCTTGGGTCATTATCATCATGCAATTTTTGTAATACATCATGCATATCAACATGTGCAATATGCACTATGATGTTCTAATCACAGTGCACTCTGCTTAAGTGTTGTAATGGTGACTTTAGACACCACCTCTGTCTTCAATTTTTTTGTTCCTCTTCAATTATCTACAGTACCATGTTTTATATTTCATGTTGTGTTCCACCTTATTTCCCAACATGGTATTAGAGCTGATGGTTTAAAACCTCGACATGTTATCTAGAAACCTTATTGAGTCATATATGTTGTGTGATTGACTCTGGGATAATGATTTGGTGATTGGAACTTATTGAAACACACCCATTTTTGTCTAGTTATTGAAGATGGCTTCGAACATTGATCTTGTTGTTATGAATGGATCAAAATATGCAGTATGGGCATCGGATATGGAAACCCTACTGAAGAGAAAAATACTGTGGAAGTATAAAAAAAATTCGATTTCAGATCCAACAGATGATCAAGTGAAGTTTGTTGTTGATGGCAAGAAGGATGAGGTTGTAGGGGTCATCATGACCTACATCTCGTGGGATATCCGATTTCACCTCAGTGTAATCGACTATCCTCATCAAGTATGGAAGAGTATAAATTCATTGTTCGACTGAGTCAATGAGAGCCTGATCTAAAAATGAAGAAGACTTGAAAAACTTGAAAATTATTGCAAGTGAATGTTATGTGTTTAAGGCAAACGGATCAGTTTGCAACACATAGATTAAAGGATTACTTATGTAAAATACTCATAGACAGCAGCATAATCAATGAACATAAGCACATAAACACAACAATTGATAAAGGAGTTCACCCCTCTCTTGGGCTACATCTCCTGGTCCAGCTTCCAATGGATCATTATTATTAATTGCTCAAAAAGTGCTCAAAAACATGTCTTACAATGCTCAAACTGACAAACCGACTGCTCCAATGGCTTCAGAGCGTCCAAAAACCCCTGTCTGGGCACTTTCGGCACCTCAATCAGTCAAAAAGGAAGAAGTTAGGCCTCCTGGAAGTCTCCCTCTTCAAGCTTGTTGTCTCTGCATCTACAAAATGCACCCTTGTTGTTTGAATCTGGCTCACACGCAATATATGGCGTAGAAACCCAACACCGGGTGCAATCGCGCCAACGGTGCAAACCGTAGGACGGTTAAGGGCGCGCCAGCACCTAACCGCCTAGGCACCTGGGCATATGGGTCATACGACCACTCGTTTGGCAAAAAGGGGCTAACGGTCAAAACCGTGCCAACCATTCAAAATTCCCGGGCGCAAACTTCCGTATAGCATAAGGGTCATATGCAATAGATATGTGACCGCGGGCTGGGCCCGTTGCAATGCAACTACCGTATACATATATAAACATTGGTTATATATTATATAACCAACCCCGCGCCATATATATTATACCACGGTTATATGTAATACAATGAAACCACGGGTCGGGGCTAGGCCCTGGCCCGACCCCCGCGCCAATGTACAATAGTTCAAATATAAATATTTTAAAACTCATATATATATCAAGTGACACGGTGTGATATGTTGGTTGGTCGGACTTTTCAAAGGCATTGTGCGATGGGGAGGTCCGGGGGTCGAACCCCACAGACTCCATTAGTTTTACATAGCAATAATGAGCCAATAAAGGGGTGCCACATGACAGCCCATGATTGGGCCACGTGGCACCTTACCATAAGCCAATGAAATGCCACGTGTCACCATCTGATTCGAAAACTGCCAACCAATAAAAACTTTCCACGTCACTCCTGCCACATCATCGTACGGTCTGTACGACCCTGCCACGTCAGCCCATACGGACTGTACAGTCAGCACCAAAATTTTTGCCTGTTTGACTTGACGAACAGATCGCTATATCTCTCGCTCCCGACTTCCATTTGAGACGAAACGAGTTGCGTTGGGTTCACAACAACGAGGCCTACGCTCTCGTCCGGTTTGAAGCGATTCCGAGCACTTTGAATTTTTTAGCAAAATTTGATCCCCTGATCAGAGCCACATCATGGAGTTGGAGAAAGAGTTGATCTCTCTCGATCCTCATTCCTTTGAAAAAATGGTTTGGCACGTGTCAAAGAACTGGAGTTGAAATGGGGTGAATGTGGAAAGGATTATCAAAAGAAGGATGTACAACTCATCAAGTTGGTCATGATGAACCTCAAAACACCATTCGACATGTTTGTGTTGACCTTCCGCACCAACTACAAATCACACAAGGAAGATGGTAATGATTACACCTTTGAGGTTTTCTATGGTATTTTGATTATTAATCGACACAAACTGCTTGAAGAAGGAAAGTTTGGTGGTAAACATCAGGCCCACTTGCTCAAGGAAAAGAGTAAGAAAGATCACAGGGATTGAGTGCATTTTGATTCCTCTACATAGAAACCTGCATACTGTGACTAGAAACCTCATAGACAAATATATGCTCCTCGACGAAGTCGAAAGACGAACACATGCCAGTATTCTGGAAAGATTGGAAATATGGAGAAATTATGCTATAAGAAGAGAGATGATTTAGAGGAGAAGGTTAAACACCTTGAAGGAGATGTTTCCATTGTACACCAAACCACTGATAATTTCACCTTCTAAGTTGGAACTTCTTAGGACTTTCTATCTCATTCTGCACAAAATGAATGGGTAGTTGATTCTAAGTGCACTCATCACATGGCTAAGGATGCCTCCTTGTTCATGTTGTTGGATGAAGCTAAGGAGAGGAAAATATACGTTGTTGATGATTTTTATATGGTTGTTTCTCATCAGGGTGATGTTGCTTATTGACATGGGAATATTGTTGACATCTATCATGTGCCAAACCTCAGTGCCAATATATTGTATGTTTCTCAGTGACAATCAACTTTCCTCAGTGCCAATCTATTGCCATGCACATACAAGTAAGATTGTGTAATTTTGGCTAGATCAGTTATATGTGCATGATTTGAAGAAAGGAAAGTCGATTGTCATCGACGGTCATCTCGACCCAATGGACGAATTGTACAAATTTTGTGACATGGATCGACCTGACATTGATCTGAATGCACTTGTTTCTCACATTGACAAATGAATTCAAATTTGACCTGAGCGACTTAGACACTTGAACTTTCAAAGTCTGCAGGAACTGACAACTCAAAACATGGTTGTTGGTTTACTAAAGGTGTTTTCCCTGAAGGAGTATGTAAGGGTTTTTTTCTTAGGAAGCATCATCAGGTACCATCCAACTTTGGAAAAGCGTGGCAAGCACATAACCTAATGGATCTATTTCACAGTGATGTGTACTACATAAATCTACCTTCACTAGTCTGTGCAAGGTATATTTTAACCTTTGTTTATGATTTCTTTCACTTTACATGGGTATTTTTATTGAAGAATAAGAACCTTGCCTTTGAAAATTTCAAGGAGTTTCATGACTTTGCTGAAAATAAATGTGGTCGACCTATCAAGTGCTTGAGATCAAAAAATGGTGTTGATTATGTGAATCTAACTTTTGAAGAATACCTACTTCAATTTGGTATTGACTAGCAACAGTTGGTTCCTCACACTCCTCAGTAGAATGGTGTCGCAAAATGAAAGAATCATACATTAGTAAAAATTGCTAGATGTTTTTTGTAGGCTAAAGATCTTCCACCTCACTCCTGGGATGAAGCGGTGTATTGTGCAAATTATTTGTTCAATTGCATCTTGACTAGAGTTGTTCCTTCCATGACTCCAGTTGAATGATGGTGTGGAAAGAATCCTTCAGTTGACTACCTTTGTTTGTTTGGATTTGTTTCCTAGGCTCACATTTCCAATGATTGTAGAAATAAGTTGGATGCAAAGAGTCATGATTGCATCATGATGGGATTCTCTAAAGAGTTGAAAGCCTATCAACTATTTGACCTTATCAAACGACAAATCATTATCATACAAAATGTACAGATTGATGAGAAGTATTCTGGATTGTTGCAGAATGATCCCCTTGATGTTGTTTTTTACATTGGTTCTCGTGTTCCATATTTTAGTCCTCTGACTGGAAAGTCAAACATTGTTCATGTTTCGACTATATCGTCGACCTCTAAGTTGACTAGTCTGTCATCCTCTATTTTAACTGGTCCATCAACCGAAGAAGCTCCAACTTATGATTGACCTACTAAAGTGAACCATAATTCACTTGTTTCTTGTCTACCCATATGGGAAGCCAAGATAATTGAATTTGTTGGAGATGATGTAGGAGATGCATCCTTTGGACAATAAACTCAAAGTCAAAAGAAACATGCCAACATTTCCTTGATGACTCTTGTACTTGAGACTTATGATCATGTTACCTACTCAAATGCTAAAGAAACACTCGAATGGGAACAGACTATGAAAATAAAAAAATATTATTTATCAAATAATCACACTTGTGACTTAGTTCCGAGACCACAAGGAAAGAACATTGTGAAGTTTCGATGGGTCTCTCGAACCAAATTTAACTCTGAAGGTGTTTTTGAGTGACCTAAAGAATGCCTATTTGTGAAGGGATTTTCTCAAAAAGAAGGAATCGACTACACTGAAACCTTTTACCATGTTGCAAAGATGAACTATGTTTGAATGATTATTTCCCTTACTGCTCGTTTTGGATGGAAAATCCATCAGATGGATGTGAAGAGGGCATTTCTTCATGGAGACCTATCTGAAGAAATTTTCATGGAACATCCACTTGGTTTTGTGACAGGTTCAAATTTGGTTTGTCGACTCAAGAAGTTGCTTTATGGTTTGAAGCAAGCTCCCCGAGCTTGGTATGCTAAGATTGATAGTTTCTTTCTTCGACTTGGTTTCAAACTTTGTGAATTTGATCACAACTTGTATGTACTCTGTATCAATGGTGATCTAAATCTGGGGTGACCTTGATACCAATATTGATCTTGTTCTAGGTTCACTTAATGAAAGGATCAACTATAAGATCATTTTAATTGAACTTGATTACATTAAAGGTGAACATATGTTCTTATGAAAGGCTTGTATTCAAATTGAATATAAACTTGGTGCATGAGCTTTTAGTCTCATAATCCATTACAATATGCATTTAATAATCATAATTGTGGAAATAAATATATGCATAAGAAACATGAGACAATCACATAAGAGGAAGAGATCATTGAGTTGTTAATAGAGTTCACCAGAACCTTTTGGCTGCGTCTCCAAATTTGCTTGGAATATGAATTGCTTGTCATTGCTTCTCCCAATCCGGGGTTGATTCTCCTTTACAGAAAAGGGTTACATCTTCTCCCAAATGAAGGGGAAAAAAGGCTCTCCCAATGTAGGGGCTCACATACTCTCCCAAATAAGGGGCTCAACTCTTCCAATTAAGGGGCTTAAATACAAACTACAAGCATGGGTGCTTGTTTCTCTCCAAAAGGCCTCCCAATGAAAATGGTTACATCTTCTCCCAATGAAAAGGGTTTCTCTCCAAAAGGCCTCCTTTATAGAAAAAGGGTTACATCTTCTCCCAAATGAAGGGGAAAAAAGGCTCTCCTAATGTGGTGCATAAATCTCCCAATGTAGGGGCCACATACTCTCCCAATAAGGGGCGCAACTCTCCCAATTAAGGGGATTACATACAAACTACAAGCACGAGTGTTTGTTTCTCTCAATAAATTGGTTTAAATAAGTTTTCTTAGCTCCATAATACAAAAAGATAAGATCCACGGATTTAGGATCTAGTACCTACCCAAGGACAAAAATGAGAAAGACCCTTAACTTCCTCTTTGAGACTAGGAATCCACTTGTAATAAAGTGAGGAAGAGTCCAAACCAACTCATGAGACCCTTAACTTCCTCCTTAAGACTAGGAAACTAATTTGTGAGTTGGATTATCACATAAACCTAATTTCCCATTTTTACAAATAATACGTGAGATTTCCACTCACTCCAAATATTCCCTTTTTCCCCTTAAAATTAGGAAACTAATTTGTGAGTTGGATTCTCACAACTAATTTCCCATTTTTACAATTAAATGAATAATACATGAAAATTTCCAACTCACTTCAAGTATTTATCATTTATTACAATTAAATCATTCGTAATTAATTAATTATTCTTTTCCACTTATCATTAATTAGCATTTTAATGAATTTTTCTCCATGGTATGCAAATTTAATGATTTTTCTCCATGGTGTGCAAAGTTTAATGATTTTCTCCATGAAGTTAATTCTTTGTGTGGAGATCCTCCTTGATCACACCTCCCCATAAAAAGCACTTTTGGGTATAGAGAGAAAACTTTAATGTCCTCAACTAGCTTTTAGGAAGAGTCTTACACTCCATGATGCGCTTCCCCACTGCTCGATTTGCATAAAAAATGTCTCTGATAGGCCACACCCTTTTTCTCCTTCACCTTTGTATTTCAGAATGAGGATATCGATGCCAACACTTGCATCAATGCAAATTCTGTAGTTGATTCCCTGATCTGCATAAAAAATGTCTCTAAAAGGCCTCACCCTTCTTCTCCTTCACCTTTGTACTTAAGAATGAGGATGTCGATGCCAACACTTGCAACAATGCAAATCGGTAGCTGCCAATACATGATCACAAATTCAAATAAATACCATACTTTCCAGGAGTTTATAAGCACCCATGGACAAGTTTACAATGATTTTCAAAGTAGGCCTAGGAAAAGCAATGCCTCTCACTTAACAATGGCTACAAGATCCATTACAATGTTGTCAAAACAAGCCTATGCAAAACAATGCCTTCTCACTCAATAGTGGCTATAAGACCCATTACAATGTTGTCAATAAGTCTTACAAGGTTTTAGGCATAAAAATAAATTCCTCTCACTCTCATCATCACTTTCAAGAGTGGCTAATTACAACCTTTTACATCATTAACATTAAGGCGAATATCCCCAAATGTGCACTAGTGGGAAACTCTATGGTTTTTAATCCCCCCATTACAAACATATGCAACATAATAAACAAGGCAAATTCCATCATCATCACACTTGTCTCACAATTCTGAGACTTTTGACTGTAAGCATGATTACTTTCGTTCGAAGTGTCAAAATGGCCTTTTACCACACCATGTCAGTTTGCGTGTAAGGCTTAAACAATGAATTTCTTGTAATAATTCAGATCTTGTTGCCATGCTACAACACTCAAAGATCACCAGAATCTGCAACATACATTCATCCTCTTGCAATTTTCAAAAAGAGTAAAAAACCACAAATGCATAAAGCTTACATTGGTTTTTGTGCCAAGGTGCTCAACGTGTTGCTCAAATCTTGACATACACAACACCAATGGGTCCGTCTCATCATTCTGCAACTTTTGAATGTAAACTCGACCTATTCTGAAAAGTGCAACTCTGTCACGAAAAATGTGCCATGCATTAATGGAAAATGTGTGCTTTTTTCCATGAGACCAAATATTAGTTGCTCGAATCCAAAATATGACTACACCAATGGATTCGTGGTGAAAAATCGTGCAAAAATGACTATACTTTCGTACAATTATTTCACTGTCACTTATGGACCCTCTACCTTGAAATGCATGCCAAAGCATTAATGAACAAAATGGGAATCTGCCATGATCCCTGAAATGTACTGCTTAGATCCAAATTTTGACTAAACTAGTGAATTCGTGGCGAAAAATCGTGCAAAAATGACTGTACTTTCATCCCATTCCGTGACTGTGACTTCTGGGATCTTTGCCTCGATTTGCATGCCAATAGGGTTGTACCTTATGAAATAAATGTGCTTGCCAACTCAACATGATGACATCAACACTGTACGATCTTCCAAATCATCGACCCAATCAGTGCCACATCAACGTACAACCTGCCACGTTATTTTCTTATTTAGCACCACATCATGCTGACATCATCATCCATACTACCATGTCAACTGTTGACATAATCATTCGTATTGCCACATCATATGCTGGCATCATCATTCATAATTTCACATCATCTATACTGCCACATCATCTGCTAATGTCATCATCTATACTGCCATGTCATCTGCTGACATCATCATCCATACTGCCACATCAGTTGTTGATGTCATGGTCTGTACTGCCACGTTGTTGGATTACTGTGAGGGGGAGGTGAATCAGTAATAGAGAAATAATTATTTTTAACCACAAAATGCAAGTGTTATATCAATATAGAATTATCATCCAATAGTTGCAGAGTAAATAAACAATGAACAAATGAGCAATCATATACATACACAATACACCAATGTTTTTATGTGGAAACCCAAAGCGAGAGAAAACCACATAATGTTTTTTCTTATATGTCTTTAAGAATTATATTCATTGGAAGCACCAACTTCCTTTGTTTTCTAGCTGCAACTGGAAGGAGACTCCAACCCCCTAGTTTCTCAGGCTACAACTTGAAGGAAGCTCCAACTCCCCAATTCTCTAGCTATAACCAGAAGGAGACTACAACCCCCTAGTTTCTCAGGCTACAACCTGAGGGAAGCTCCAAATCCCCAATTATCTGGCTACAACTAGAAGGATGCTACAACCCCCTATGTTCTTCGGCTACAACCAGAAGGTGGCTACAACCACTTGTCCTTGCCCTGTCCAACCTCCCTAACATATAAGTAGAATGATGAAACCACTGTCACACTATCACTGTGAGATATACTGTTGTAAACATGTACCAATCAAATTGTAATCAACCTGTAAAAACATTTACCAATAACTTGTGCCAACATGTACCATACATCGACCTGTACCATAAACAAATGCATCAACCATGCATCAAACCTGTACAAATAACCTATCACAATAACCTGTCCAAACAACTTGTAATCAACCTATACCATAAACAAGTGCATCAACCATGCACCAAACTGTACCTCAACCTATACCATCAACGAGTGCATTAACCATGCACCAAATATGTACCAATCATGCATCAAATACACATAAACTATGACTCACCAAGATGTTCCAACATCATCAACTATTCATCAACTACTTGTCTCAACCATGTACCCAACATGTACCTCAACCAAAATCCCTCATCAATTTCATCATCCAAATTTGATTTGTAACTCAATAATAGACTCGGTGTATATGATCACATACTTGCAAACCTTCCTTAACTTTAACAACAAGAGACTAGCATTTTCATCAAACATTACTTTAGTCTCACATGACTAATTTTGGATTAGTCAACAAGCCTAGCTTGAAATAATCATAACTATGTACCTGTAATGAATACATATATGAAAATAGTACACAATGTTCTTCAGTGTCTTTTATGCAATTCCTCCAGGTTTCACTACTTGGAACCTCTCAGAAAAGGAATTATAGCAAGAATGACATACCTTGTTGAATTCTGACTTATTCTAGAGAGAGAAATTGTAGAGCGTTCTCCACAAAAAATATTTGTTGTATGGATCTGAAAATGGTACAAAAAATACTACAAACTTTATTCTAACCAATACATTTGGTCTTACTGAATTTGGATCCGTTATGAAAAAGTTATGACGTTTGTACCCGAAACACATGTTTTAGACTAGTTTTAGGACTAACCACAAACCCTATTTTCCACGGACTGTAACTCCAAAAATACAACGACCCACAAGATGAAATTTTTATCACATCTTCTTGGATATGTTTTCTCAACAACCTCCCAATTTCACGATCTGAATCATTCTATAAAAAAATTTATTGCGAAAATGGTGAGATGACCTGTAAATACCATACCTTAGAAATCATCATCAAAAGAATTTATCCTCCCTTGAATTTCAACCTTTTTGACCTCACCTTCCCTCTGAAATTAGGCTTAGATATCCTTTGGTTACCTCAGTCAATTGTAGATATTCAATATGCTCAAGTGTGATTAAAATGATAGAGCCTTGCCTCTTATTTATACTTTCATGTAGCTTCCTCAAGGGGTTACCTTTTAACCATCTTAACCCACTTTCCTTATTTTAGGGTTAACCCACTTCTAACCACTTGTCCACTTAGTAATTTCTCCATTAAATTTATTATT
>SNQJ01S0013502.1:47415-77938 GCA_010110895.2 Picea sitchensis
TGTTTCTTACTGAGAGGCCTTTTATTGCCTTCTCGGGGATCCCTGGGCGAAGCATCTCGAGGTTTCATTTCTAGGCTTTTGTCTTTTACCAGCTGCTTTTACCTTCTGAGCCTTTAGCCCCTTCTTCCCACGAGATAAGGTGCAATCCTACAAATAGATCAACCTAATTCCCAAACAAGGGGAATGGGACAGATGAGCGGGTAATAAGATGAAATAGTGGAGCTATGATGGGAGCGAACGATGGCTTTTCATAAATCCCCCTAGTGGCAAACCAAGACCTATGGGCACAGGCTTTCTAGGGCACCTAGTCAATTTCTCCAAGCATGGTCATGTAGGCTGATGTAAGATCCAAGCAGTTGTTAGAGATAAAAGGAATCATATGCATATATTTAAAGGTTTCAATGATCAAAAGTGACACATACCATGATACCTGGACCAATTACCTCATGGAGAAAGAACCTCTTCTGATACAGGATCAAGCCGATGGTGATGGATGCTGCTGCTGCTGACAAGACAAAGCTGATGGAAGAAGAAAAGGATGGGCCCTCCAGGGCCATGCTCATGTCAATCCTGCTCTCGGTACTCCATGTCTAGGACCTGTGGGCCTCAAGACATGATCTCCTAGTTATCCCTAAAGAGCGGGGATACCATCTGGCTCCAAATCGGGGGCATGTGCTCACCATAGAGCGCATGAGAACCTCAACATCTCTGGCATAACCTGCAGACCTGCTCAATATCGATAGAAGTATCAGTAAAAAAATTGGGGCAGTAATGCCACCCCAGCATACATATGGATATATATATAGACTGAAAGAAAACAATCAATAATGCAAATGTGAAAGCAAACTAACATGAAATGAAAATGGTATAATACACGAATACAAAATGCCTACTTACCTGTACTTACCTGTGAAGTCAAGTTACCCCATCCTGGTAGGGTTTGAAGAGGTGCCCGCTGACGGGAACTGTGCGCCTTCGTCCCTCCAGTGTAGATAGGGAATAAGTGTCATTAACTGACTTTCTTCCAACCTTAATAGGGCCAAGCCAAAAATGATTGTTTCCTTTGACATTAGTAGGCTTCCCTTTATTGGCATCCCACATCCATACCACGTCCCCCTCCTTGTACTCTCTGACTTTGAAATTGGTCGTTCCTTGGACAACCCTGGTGTATTGTGTAGAGGGAGGTGGGTGGGATTCTGCTATAAAGATTTCCTGCTGCGAAGGATGGATCCGTACATCATCTTCCACCTTCTTTAGTATTTTCGCAGTCTCGGATTCCTGACCTTTGAACTCGTCCAAGAGTTTTTGGTATTCCTCTTTCTTGATCCATTTAATCTGATTAGAATTTTCCTCCTTTGCAAAAGGCGTATCTTCTGGAGAATATTTATGAGGAGTTTGTCTGGTTTTGTCACGTGCTTTGTCATCTTTGATGGAATCATTGGGCTCTTACACATAAGTTGCAGTCACAGGTATATTCTGGATACGASCAATAGTTCCATCTTTCAATGGTCCATCTGATCCTTGGAAAAAGTTGTCAAATCACTCTTTGATAGATGGTACCTTGATGACTTCTCTCAAAGGGATGGTTACAAACATCTTGGATAATGCCCCTTCAAGGTCAAAGTTCAGGTTAACCCTTTCGGTCTTGGATGTTTTAGGAAAGATTACATCCACAGGTAGGTTTTTTGTTTGGTCAGCAGTTGGTTGGTTCAACTTCTTTCTTCTATACACCTGGAACTCTTGTTTCTTTAGCTTTTCTTTTGATTCCTGGTTTAGTTTGTTTATTACCGCCATTCTAGCTGACCTGACTGCTTCTTTTATGGCCTCTTGATGCTCTTCAACGGTGATATTTATTTGAGGGCCTTCTATGAAGTGGTCTATATTGTTTACTTGTTGATGGCCACCATTACTGTAAGGACACTCATGTTCCCAATGTGCTTCACTGCATTGAAAACACCAAGGGTTTTCATCCACAATGACCGTGCTAGGAACTTCTATGTCTTTGAAATTTTTTTCGTTCCACTCAACGATATTACTTACTCTCTGTACTGGATAACCATCTTCGTCCGAATATTCAGAGGTATTAGAGGCATCGTTGGGATAATCACCCCGATCTGCGTCTTCTCCTATCAAGGGAAAAGTGGGGCAATCTTGAAACAAGTATGGATCCATCAATTTGTAATCACTAGGTCCAAGATCATCTATTAATGATAAAGAGAGTGTTTTCTCATCTTGCTCAAACTGAATGGTTTGTAATAGTATGGGAGTCCCCTCAAAAAATAATTGGTCATCCAGGTCTTGCTTTGTCAAAAAATGAACGATTTCGTGAATTCTTTTAACCCTTTTCAAGATACAGGACATACTAGTGTCTAAGTTGGTTCCATTATGCACTTGGGGGTCTTCAGACCTGGTCTCTGGATCCCTATTGGTGTGGTCAAAATACTCAAATCCGGATTCACTCACATCTTGATTTTCTAATATTGGTGTGTTCAAGACAAACAATGAATCTTCAAAGTTAGGTTTTTTATGAGTGGCCATGCCCAAATCCTCGGCTGGTTCATGTTGTCTTGAGACGTTTAAGACATTGTTGATGTTTGAGAAAGCTGTGTTCCATTTCCTTTTGGGAGGCATGAGTTTTACCTCAAGAATCTCTTGTAACTTGGGTTCAACTTCGGTGATATCCTCGTCACTAGATTCCAAAGGGTTATTATTGTACGAGAGATTGACTTGATGGATGTAGTCTTCGAATTCAAGGTTCTTCTCAATCTGGCAAGCAAAATCTTATGCTTCTTCTAGAGTCGAGGGTGACCGATCTTTGAGAGTAAACTGTAAAACTCCTTCCAACGAGTTCAAGTAGTGTTGGAGGACAAATTCTTCTGAGAAACTAGGCCCAATATTCTTGAGGAGAAGGTTGAACCTATCATTGAAATTCCTAATGCCCTCGCCAAAGGCTTTGCAAATATCAATGTATTGAGAGTAAAGGGAATCCATGCTTTCTTTTTCACACCAATCTTTCTTGAAGGCTTGTTCAATATCTTCAGGGGTTTTGATGCTTCCTTTCGGGAGTTTGTTAATCCATCTTCTGGCACTTCCAGTGAGTGAGCTCACAAAGAGCCTTAAAAAGACATTGGGGTGTTCTTGTCCGGATTGGTGAAACTGGAATGCATCACAGAAGTCGGTCCAATGAGAGTTTCCATAGGATCCATCTTCCCCTGAAAACTTAGGTATCCATGACTCGACCTTCTTGGGTAGATCATGCAACCCCCCTTGGGTGTTAGGTAAGCTTAAAGGACCAAAGAGTTCTTTATGAGACCATTTGGGAGAACTTATAGGGGTGACATGATTTGTGGAGGTCATAGTAGTAGATGAAAGTATGTACTGATGCGCACTACGGGTCGTCATTAGCTATTTGTGGAGTCGCCGGATGATTTGCTTGAAATCATCAAAGAAAAGGGAAAACACCCTAGTGGAGTCGCCAGGTAAGCTTGTAAGATAAGGCTTCTGAGGCAAGGCTTACCGAAAAGTGTCATCTTGAGGAGAATTGACCTAGTGTTCCCCGACAACGACGCCAAAATGTTATCGCACAGTTTGTAGCTAGGATAAAAGGCCATAAGGTAGAGGGCCAAACTGGCGTAACAAGAACCTATCCCATCCAATGTCACCACGATGGGAAGGATCTTTATATTTGGGGAGGCTAGGCCCAGGGGAGACGTCCCCGGTGACCTGGGGTTTTGAAAGGGAAAAGGATAATAGGACAAGAACAAGTTCCCCCTTTCACAAATCACTGCCAATCAGATAGTCCTGGCTAAACAACCAATAATAAAGTATAACCAAATAAAAGAAAAGCACCTGCTTGAAACAATACAACAAGGAAAATGATACGTGCAAATCTGGTTAGTACTTCATATATATTAAAGACTATCTGATATTCAATATGAGCAATTAAAAGTAAATGTTGACGAAGTCAATGTTTACAAAATAGTAATGGTAGAAATGTCACTTCATCAATAAATACTAGAATGATACAACATTCAATACAACAAACAACCTATTAAATCAATTAATGCCTTCAACTATCATTCAATTACTCAAAAGACAAAACGTTGCTGCAAATAAAGATGAAATATTCAATGATGATGTCAGCAACTTAGGGTTAGTAGGTTAGTCTAGGCTAGGGTTAGTGTAGTTAGGGTTTCAATTTCAAAAGGTTTGAGAGTGTTTAGATCCAATTCTACTTCAACGTTGGAGGTCTGGAGAACAATGCCTTAG
Organism: Picea sitchensis; assembly: GCA_010110895.2. Taxonomy (NCBI): domain Eukaryota; kingdom Viridiplantae; phylum Streptophyta; class Pinopsida; order Pinales; family Pinaceae; genus Picea; species Picea sitchensis. Next base: position 51,685 of record SNQJ01S0013502.1, read on the forward strand.
GGTTAAATGGAGTCAAAAAGTGAAGGACACACAGGTTGAAGGAGACGAGATTTAAAAGGACTAGAGGGAAAAGTTTCAAGGTGTTGCTAAAGCAGGGCCTCAAAGACAGAACCCTAGGGGAGAGAGTCTTGCTTCGGTGTTGCAAAATCAAGGCCTCATGCTGTCTCCTCCTTCCCGACAAATGACTAGCTCAGATGAAGCACAAAGTCAAGACGATAAGGCTTAAAGAGGGAGAGTGTTGTTGTGGCAAGGCTCTTTCTTCAAACCCTAAAGAAAAATGGCCCTAGGTGTAGATAACCTAGGCCTAAGACATCTTCCTTCTCTTGGACTTCACAAGGTACGACTAGCACAGGGGAAAGAGAAACAAAGAGTGTAGCTACGACTAGGCTCTCTTCCTCTCTTTCAATGGCTAAAGGTTTCTCTATCAGGGGACATGAGACAAGGACCTACTTGTGTGCTTGTCATCTAGGGTTTTGATTCAACAAATTTATAAGCAATATGCAAGAAATTTAAACTGTAACCATTCAATAATAAGTTTTGTAGAAAAGAACACTTACAATTCATGAAGAAATAACCATGCAAACCCTAGTTGTAACACCTCCCTTCAAGAGAAACACCATAAATGCCAAAAAATCTCTTCCTTCAACAAGTGTGCATCACTAGTTCAGCCAAAAACCCCAATAGGGCGCTAAAAATCAGACCTCACTATGAGTGAGTGATTATTGATGATAAAAATGAGAGTCAAAACCCTCAATATATAGTGTATCAATGACCTAATTTTACCTTTTAGGTCATAAAAAAGGTCGACAAGGCCATAATGTCAAAATCATACTGTTTTTACATTAAATGCTAAGTAAAAGGCCCTAATCAAATAAAAATGAGAGTAAAATCCCCTTCAAGGGAGGCGCTAGCCCTTTCTAGGGCAAATGAGACACCAAGGAGCAAAACGTTAGCCCCCCAGGGGCCTCTCCAACATGCCACACGTGCCACTGCTGCCCAGTCTACCTCCAAAAGAATCCATGAAGTTGGATGACATCATGATGAAGGTGGAGACGTCCCAAGCCTTCCAAGGCTGGTGTTCCATTGAAAAGTGGTCATTCCCCCCAGGTCTAGTCCGACTAAAGTGCCTCTGATGGAACATCCTCTTCCTCTTCGGTGCAAAAGCCCTGATCCATATCCATCCCATCCCTACCCCCTGATGGGGTCTCAGTATCCATCTAGTGGGCTCTTCAGCCCCATGGAGGTCCGAACTGGTCATCTCCCCATGTGTACTGGTCCAAATGGTACCTGTCCGTCGGGCATGGTCTTGCACATCAAAAAATACGCCCTCCATGGGCTCATCAGTCACCGGGATCATAGAAATGTTAATCGCATCTCATCATCAATATTATTAAACATATGCATAAAAACCCTAATACATCAGTCAATAGCTCAAAGACATTACAAAAACCTGCAATACAAGATTGGAGAAAAAGACAAGATGTCCTATTGGGCTAGTGTCCACAAGAAAGGAAAGTGTCCAGGTAGATTTCATCCAAGCCATGTAAGTGAAGTGATGTGGCTAGGGGATGTCCAGACATGTGGGTGCAGTGAGGGCCAAGGATTCCTAATGTTATCTGTGGGTGCCTTTGTAGAAGACGAGTTGTACCTATCATGGATGCATTTTTTCCAAGCCCGTTCTTGACTTTATTCCTTTTCTTGCTTTATTCTTTTATTTTCTTTTTCTTCTTCTTTTTCTTTTTATTCAAGGGCTAACCAGAGGACACTGCCTTGGCATGGTGACCAGAGCTGACAACATTACCCACAAGTACTTTCACAGAGATGAGAAGTCTGGCTCGTGATGAGACCCCCTTTCCCTTGGCCATGCAACCAAAGGTCACTACCTTGGCGTGGTAACTAGATGGTGACAATGTCATACTGTTAGGTACCCATGAACCTAATAGGCTGGCTCATGATGAGACCCCCTATCCTATGACTAGGTCTTGTTTGTTATTTTCCGGGTCCCTCTTGTTTCTTGTTGAGAGGCCTTTTATTGCCTTCTCGGGGATCCCTGGGTGAAGCATCTCGAGGTTTCATTTCTAGGCTTTTGTCTTTTACCAGCTGCTTTTACCTTCTGAGCCTTTAGCCCCTTCTTCCCACGAGATAAGGTGAAATCCTACAAATAGGTCAACCCAATGCCCGGACAAGGGGAATGGGACAGATGAGCGGGTGATAAGATGAAACAGTGGAGCTATGATGGGAGTGGATGATGGATTTTCAAAAATCTCCCCAGTGGCAAACCAAGACCTATGGGCACAGGCTTGCTAGGGCACCTAGTCAATTTCCCCAAGCATGGTCATGTAGGCTGATGTAAGATCCAAGCAGTTGTTAGAGATAAAAGGAATCAGATGCATACATTTAAAGGTTTCAATGATCAAAAGTGACACATACCATGATACCTAGACCAATTACCTCATGGAGCAAGAACCTCTTCTGATACAGGATCAAGCCGGTGGTTATGTATGCTGCTGCTGCTGACAAGACAAAGCTGATGGAAGAAGAAAATGATGGACCCTCCAGGGCCATGCTCAGGTCAATCCTGCTCTCGGTACTCCATGTCTAGGACCTGTGGGCCTCGAGACATGATCTCCTAGTTATCCCTAAAGAGCGGGGATAACATCTGGCTCCAACTCGGGGACATGTGCTCACCATAGAGCGCATGAGAACCTCAACATCTTTGGCATAACCTGCAGACCTGCTCAATCTCGATAGAAGTATCAGTAATAAAATTGGGGCGATAATGCCACCCCAACATACATATGGATATATATATAGACTGAAAGAAAACAATCAATAATGCAAATGTGAAAGCAAACTAACATGAAATGCAAATGGTATAATACACGAATACAAAATGCCTACTTACCTGTACTTACCTGTGAAGTCAAGTTACCCCATCCTAGTGGGGTTTGAGGAGGTGCCTGCTGACGGGCACTGTGCTCCTTCGTCCCTCCAGTGTAGATAGGTAATAAAAGTCATTAACTGACTTTCTTCCGACTTTAAAATGGCCAAGCCAAAAATGATTGTTTCCTTTGACATTAGTAGGCTTCCCTTTATTGACATCCCACATCCATACCACGTCCCCCTCCTTGTATTCTCTGACTTTGAAATTGGTCGTTCCTTGGACAACCCTGGTGTATTGTGTAGAGGGAGGTGGGTGGGATTCTGCTATAAAGATTTCCTGCTGCGAAGGATGGATCCGTACATCATCTTCCACCTTCTTTAGTATTTTCGCAATCTCAGATTCCTCACCTTTGAACTCGTCCAAGAGTTTTTGGTATTCCTCTTTCTTGATCCATTTAATTTGATTAGAATTTTCCTCCTTTGCAAAAGGCGTATCTTCTGGAGAATATTTATGAGGAGTCTGTCTGGTTTTGTCATGTGCTGGGGTGGAGATTGTTGAAACGATTGACAACAGAACCCCGGATTCGAGGAACAGTCGTCTAACTCAGCTCCGCTTTTTCTGATTCGGTTGTGGACGTGTCAATTCCGCTGGAGCATGCATATGAGAGCATTTACTGTTTAGTTAATAAGTTGTTTGAGCTTTGACTGTAAACTTGGGCGAATGTGAGAAGAGGGAAGGGGTTATAAAACTGTAAAATCTCCATTATTGAATAAATGAGAAGCATCGACACCTGCTTGGTGGACGTAGCTCGAAGTTGGGCTAACCACGTAAATCACCGTGTTTTATTTTATTATTTTGCCATTTGATATTTGATATGTGTGTTTTGCTTCATATTAGTTTGGGTTTGTGGCTGAGTGGTTAACAAAAAAATAACTTCATGTAGTTTGATAGGTATTTTTAATTTTTTCAATATGAAATTTTTAGGGGTTGTTTAACTATTTTACGAAATGTTTTTTAGTTAGAATTCGATGATATAAATTTGCACAAAATTGCTATTTTTTGTCATTTAAAATTCATTTCTGAATGCAGAAATGGATTCAACATGTTGAAAAATCCCCGGGGCACTCAGATTACACAAAAATAATCACTCAAATCTACAGATTTAACAATTTCTCGTCGAATTTCAAATAAATATCCCCAAAAAAATATCACAAAAAAAACTATTTTGTATAACGTTTAAACTACAACTTTTTTGTATACTATTTACTCAATTTAAAAAAAACTATTTTGTATAACGTTTAAACTACAACTTTTTTGTATACTATTTACTCAATTTAATCTTTATTAATGACTTTCCCATTACCACTTTCTGCATCAATGGTAGCCTAGACATGTAGAACCCAATAGTGGATTCAATAGTGCCTTCATTAGTTGCTTCAAGATTATGTTCATAGTGAGTATTATACATTGGTATTATGCGTACATAAAGACAGAGGAAAGGTTCACACGATTGGATATGAATCCATGGTTTGGGAATTAAAGCATAGGTAGTGCATATGAATCACTCTTAAAAAAATTTGATGGAATGAAAAACCACTGATACATGAGTGAAATGATGGTTTAAATGTTGGATCAACTTCTTTTGCAAAACTGTCAAACTATAATTGCAAAATCATTCTTTTGCAAAACTGTCAAACTATAATTGCAAAATCATTCTTTTGCAAAACTGTCAAACTATAATTGCAAAATCATGCTTTATAGATGTTGATAGTTAATCAAACAAGATAAAGAGCAACAATGTTGCAAGTACCTGCATAAGGTAAGTAAATCAAATAACCAATAAATGCATTATGTGACGTGTCAATTTAATTTCAGCAATGGGCACAAGCAAGATCTTTGAGAGAGAATGTTTTGGGGTTTCATCAATAGATGTAATAATATGGGAAAGAGTCTAGGTTCTTATATAATTTTAGGATATTAGGATATTCAGCAACATATCTTAGTATAAAGTCTTCAAGTACATCCATACGGGAAGGAAATTCTTCAAGTGCCATAGAAGAAGCCAAGAAATTGGTGTGGAAGTTTGTATTTTTCTCAATATAGAAGACATCATGAGTGTAGAATGGTAGCCCTTTTCTGATAGACTTGACCACATAAGGGTTTGTTTGACCAACATAGAATTAAAATTTCCTTTACGAATGTTCTCTCAACAAGAATCGACTCATTTGTGGTTGGACATGTGTTCTCACATTCTGGTGCAAGTCAACTGTGGATTTGGTCAACTAGATTGGAGTATAGTTGGAGAACTGAATATTAAATATTTTGTTTAAGGAATAACACCAAATTCAAAATATAATAAGATTATATTGAAAGATTTAGAGCTGAGAAAATTAACATTCTCATATTTGATGAATGAAAACCAGGATGCCTACAAACAAACAGCCTGCACGCGATTCACGTTCATTGTATGAATCAACAGTCCACATGGACTGATATGCATTAGATCTTTGATTATTTGGAGACAAATGTTACAATAACAATTTAAACTATATGGCTATAAAAATAAAGTTTGATATACTAAATTAAGTATTGGGAAACTTTGTTACATTAACTAATTTTAACTATTATCATGTCAGGGGACATGGAGCTCTTTCTTTTGCCCACAACATGTTGATCTAAAACTAAGCACCGAACTTCTATATACAGAATGTAAGGCTTCAAAGAAATATTACCATTGAATTGAAATAAATGAGTTTCTGTTGTCTTAAACTTCCACTTTCCTAATATAAATGATCTGACCACAGCTAAGAAACAAAAGAATTTTGTATACAAACTTTCAGGTAGTTTTTCATACAACTGACATTTAATAAGCAAAATCCCTTGATTTCCACGAGCATGTACAAATTCCATGATGATAGCAGGTGTAGCTATTAACAAAGAAGGAATAACCCTGGAGATGACACCTAAATCATCTACCACAATTCAATACAATTGGATAGTTAATATGTGCAGAGCTCTAGATGCTAACCCATCTCAACTTTTGTAGCTGAAGATATCTGCAATTGGAAGCATAAATGCATTAAAATATTGTTAACTATAAGAGATTATGTTAACACAGCTCCTCATATTCTTATTATAATGTTTCGAATAAAACTGTGTAATGTTAGATTCATAAATTTTGGGTGAAATGAAACACCCATCATTACCATCATGAGAGAGAGAGAGTACCATCACTTGCTCTTCCAGCCAGGTTGCAGAAGATTGTTTACAGAGCACCTTTTTTCTTTCTTGAATTAATACTGAATATAAAACTTGTGGGACTATGGTTTAGTGGTTGAGATGGGGCCTGACCACATTAATGACCCAAGTCCCATGTTTGCCTTTGCCATTTGGAATGAACTTCTTATTTTGATGAAACTAAAAAAAGAGACAAGGAATAATTACAACGAAGTTCATTAGGTCAGATGCTTTACATATTTTCAAGGCCCCCTTCCAATCATTCGGTGGATCAAAATTCTGCTATTGATAGTTGAGGAAATTTGAAAATTGTTTGACAAGTTTCAGAGAGAAAACCAAGAACCTTGTATCACTGTAGTAATTAATGTTGGTTACTTGAGGAAACATGCAAATTTATTGACAAGTTTCACATACAAAACCAACAAACTTGTATCATTATGGTGATTAATGTTGGTTACCAGTTCGTTTGGAACCTATTAATATCTCAGAAAGACACGGTGGACCTATCTAGTCTACCAGGATCTGCATGTTGGCAGCACAAATCTGCCTGTGGCTGCAGACAACATGATGATTTTTGGATGCGTTCACCACTAAAACTTGACCTCCTTTCCATGGCTTCGTTCAGAGGAATTCTCCTCCTTAGTGAACATGTAGTTTTCTCAGAAGGTTATGGCCTTTGCTTGGGAGCACTATGGGAATGAACCTTGGCTCTTGAAGATTCATTGTTAGCCATATATCTAGGAAATGTAAAACATGCATGAAAGTAGCTCTGTGCATATTCACGACTCTTAGACGGAGTGGATGGACCTATGTTTCCAGTAGCTACATTATCCTTGGAGGAAGAGAGGAATTGTGGGCTACTTTGCATTGTTGAAAAATTGTAATATTCACTATGAAATCTTTGCTCTTCGTTCAATGTAATTGGGGTCAAATCATGTAGAGATGATGTGCTTATCTCATCTGATACTGGGCTGGGAATAGATAATCTTGTTCGTAAAGAAGAGGTTATTGCAGGTGGAACATTTTGTGTAGACATATAAGTATAACCACCTTTGTTCTGTGAAGGGGAGTTTGATTGATGAGTAGAGTTTGAAAACAGGCAGAGACTAGCAGAGACAATAGAATAAATGATTGGTTCTGCAGATCCTGAATCTGAGATTGAAGAAACATTTCTCCTCCTCAAACTCGCCCCCTGACCTGGCTTGAATGTATCAATCTCCACAATCTTTGCACTGTAATCTTAGTTTCTTTCCATCTCCTGCTGGGGGAATCTAATGGAAAAAACCCAATTGATATAGTCCAAAGGAAACCATGTCAAAAAAAAATTGGGGATTAACTACAGATCAACGGCTAATACTAGAACTTCATTATTTAAAACCTAGATCCATAATTAGATTTGGAAACCCTATCAACATTGGAAAAAACATTGGAAAGTAGCAAAATAAAATTAGCTTCAAGTAATACCAGGAACAATAGCACCTGTAGAAGAATATACAAATAAGCACAATCCAAAACCTCTTATCAAATGAAAACCTCAATATATCAGAAAACTACGCAATGAAGCTGAGAGAGTCCAGACAACATATTTAAGATAATGAAAATAAACTAATAGTCTAATACCATCCTTGTCAAATAAACCAAATGCTTGTAAATGGAACCATCCTTGTCAAATAAACCAAATTCTTGTAAATGGAATGGTCCAGTTCAAGTACTCGCTAAGGCAATAGAACACCAATGCAAAATCTCCACTCTATTGTTAAGCGAGTAAAGAACTGGAGGAAACCGAGATTGCAGCACATGAAAACAAATCAAAATAATCTTAAGATCAATATAATATATTTCATGCAAATTCTTGTAGTGGCCACGGACTTTAAATTTTGCACGAAATGGTCCTTCAGATACAATAAATATGAATGCAAATCGATATATTGACAATGATCCAAAAACTGATACATAAATCGTTCAGAAGGGTAGGCGAGTATTAATGCAAATAACAACAAGACTGCCCATGACCATCAGAAATTAAACGATCATGGAAGCATGGAAACACTCTGGAAACATAATGGAATGTGGGTTCACACCATATAAAAATGGGCGAATTTAGTAGGGAAAACCAGAATGGGAAAAATGATGATCCATTTATTTTCACATTGAAAAAAAACCTGGGACCAAGCTAGCCACCCGAGCAACAATTGATACGTGCCACACCCACCTCCCTAAGATTTTCTTTGCTGGGATGCATGCAGGTTACCAGGAGGCATGGATCATAGACTGAAGTGCTAGGCATCGACTGCAACCACTCTAGACTGCAGTGCCACAGAGCGCTTAGACTGTAGAGCCACAACCTTCAAACTGCCAAATCATATAAATTTTTTTCATAAACTAATTTTAAATTCTGACAAATAATTTTTTAAAATAACATACACCGGGTGATTTATATCACATCAAAGCCATTTTAGCCAATGATAAATTCAAAGGATCAAATTAGAAAAACAAAAAATTGTATTGTTTTTCGAAAATAAATTCAAATAATGAATATATTGGAAAAACCTTTGGGTTATAATTTACAAATGAAAAGGGTTTAGAACCTTAGTGGTTGCTATAGTACCTGCTTTGGCATGTACTAATAAAGAAAGACTTAAAAAGAAAATTATAGATGTTGATAGTTAATCAAATAAAGAAAGACTTAAAAAACAATTTGCAGAATTGGAATTTTTATAATACGAGGTTCTTATCCATGAAATTAATTCCTCTCAATTGAAATTGGTGAAAAACATGGCACGCACAATTTTTCTCAAGCATATATAGTTAAACTTGTTTTGTATAACGATTACATAATAAAACAGATCACATATCCATGTGTGTTGTGTGTTGGCGGTGGCTTAAATTTAAAAAAATATATATACTCTAATTTTAAAAATTAGAAAACTATGAAATGGTTATCTATTTCCTTACTCTCTTATGGAAATTTTCATTATAAAACTTAGAAACATAGTCAATTACAGTCCTCAATATATATATGGAATTAAGGTTATATTAGAGAAAATGAAGTATATTATTCCAAAAAAAACATTGGCAAACAACATTAGCAGAACCTAGCCGCCTACCCATGGAAAATAAATAAATACATTTTGGAACAAAGAAATTTAAAATTTAATACATATATGCTTTATGTTTATATATACATATATATATATCACAAAAATAAAAATATGTGTTTGTTTGAATCAACTATAATGTTGGCATTCAGGTCATATAGCATTCTCAAATGGACACATATCTAATTTTAAATAGATTAACTTATGTCATAATTTTTGCCCAAAACAAAAATATGAAAAACAAAACAAAAATATTAGTAGGTTGGCTATAATTCTTCATTGTACACTCTTATATATATATATATATATTTTGATATTTCCCCCTTGAAGTGGACTATTATTCATTTACTTTTTATCATTCACAAGGTGTTGGTTCATAAGATTTGGTATCATAGCATTGATTCTAGAATTTTGCTCCTTCAAGCAAGTCATATTGGCATTTTCACTAGAACTTTTTTCTGAGATATTTCAAACAACAACATTTTGAGGAGACTAACTAAATATATCTAATCATAGGTGGTAAAAATTTCATGTTTTTTTCAATATAGTTTGAGAGATATAGCCTATGGAATTTAGGTTTTGTGACTAGTCCTAAAATTAGTCTCAAACGAACCATCTTTTTATTTCCACTATAAAACAATTCCAGTGAAGTTTTAGGCTCTAAAATTTTATGAATATCGAGGAGACATTATTAATTATATGTGGAAAAAGTTTCAAAATTTAAATCATTATAATTTTTGAGATATATCTTGTGGAAGTTTAGGTTCTTTACTAATCCTAGAATTAGTATTAAACAAGACATTTTGGTATTTTTGCTATAACATTTTATCAATAAAGATTAAGAATACGAAATTTTCAGGATTTTAAGAAGTCATATCATAGTTCTATGGGACAAAATTTCAGACTCATAAGGGTTCAAATTATATATATATATATATGGTCAACCATCCAAACATTCTCCAAATTAGGGTTTGAAAGGTACGTAACTTACAATTGGCATAACTTTTGATATGGATGAAAATAAGAAGCATATGGAAAATAAGATGTTAGAATTGAAAAACTCCATGTCTTCCATGATCTTACATACTTTAGATGAGAATCTCCCTAAATGAGATATCAAAATGGAAGGAAACCATGAAAATGTAGAGGAAATTAAGATTGGGTCCCATAATCATGATTATTCATCACTTCAAGATTAACATAATCTAGGTTTTAATGTGGAACCAAGGAATTAGTTCATTCGGAATATTTATATGAGGAAGTTTGATGGTAAAGATCATATAACATGGATATTCTAGATGGAACAATTCTTTGATCTACACCAAGTGCCAAGCTTACAAAAGGTACCTATTGCATCCTTGTATTTATAAAATGATCAATTTGTTTGGTATTAATGGCTTTGTGAAAGAAAAAAAAATTCAATTATCTCTTGGTCCATTTTTACGGATGAATTGATATCACATTATGGGGATATTGATATCTTCGGAAAAAGGTCCAATTATAGAGCACATTCAACAATTCCAAAAGCTCAGTCTCAGGGTAAAGAAAATTCCCGAGGATATTTTGTTACGTTTCTTTATGGGCACTTTAAATGAGAACATTCAACGTGAGGTGCATCTCTTCAAACCTAAATCCTTAGAGAAATATTTAAGTATTGAAAGGAAAGTGGAAAACAAAAGTATGGCTACTGGAAGAGTGTCCACTAACAACTATAGAGAGCACCTTGTTCCACATTGGAACCTCACTCAACCGAAAAGGTTGACACCTCAACAAATGAATGAAATAAGAGCAAAGGGACTATGTTTCAATTGTGACAAAAAGTATAGTAAGGGGCATAAATTTGGTGAGAAGAAATTATTCTACATAGAATGTGAAGAGGAAGAAGATCATGAATCAAAACCATCACAAGATATAGATCTAGAAGAAGATGCTCCAATGATATCTTGCCATACATTGGCTAGCATCAATACTCCACAAACCCTCAATATAGAAGGATGTATCAAAAATAAAAAGGTAACAATGTTGATTGATGTCGGTAGTACCCATAACTTCATCAATTACGAACTACCAAAAAGTCTCAATTGCTTCGTATTTCCAACACCAGAGTTTTAAGTAATAATTGCAAATGGAGGTACCATAAATTGTTTAGGGAAGTGCCATAGTATTAAGTTCAATATAGGGGATTATTTATTGGATAGTCTCATAATTTCCATCCAAATGGGTGGTGTTGAGTTTTTATTACAACTCCAATGATTATAATCATTAGAAATAATGGTCCTTAGTTTTCAAAACCTTTTCATGAGATTTTCCTTAGAAGGAAAAGAAATTGAACTTAGAGATATCTAAAGAAAACCCTCTAAGGTGATAAACTCTAACAACATGAAAAAATTACTCAAAAAGGGACACCACATTGTAATTTCCCAATTGTTCTCACTAGATGTTCAAACATCTATATCCTCTGCTCCATTGGATCTCCAAATAGTTATCAACATTCCTTCGAAGGTATTTGGAGAAATGCCTAAGGGTCTTCAACTTGCTTAAGATCATGGCCATGTTTTTCATATGAAACTAGGAAGTGTACCACCTAACATTAGGCCTTACAGGTATCCATATGCATAGAAGAGTGATATTAAGCGTATGATCCAAGAAATGTTAGAGGTCAACATCATTTAACTTAGCCAAAGTTCTTTCTCTTCACTAGTGGTGATGGTTATGGAAAATGATGGTTCATGGAATATGTGTCCAGATTGTAGACAAATAAAAAAAATCAAAGATAAGTTTCATATTCCTATCATTAATGAATTATTAGATGAATTGCACGGAAAAATTTTCTTTACTAAGTTGGATGTTCGTTTGGGATATCATCAAATCAGAATGAGGCAAGAAGACATTCCCAAAATAGCCTTTAAAATACATGAAGTTCATTATGCGCTTTTGGTTATTCCATTTAGACTTACTAATGCACCTTCAACATTTCAAATCTTGATGATTTCTATTTTAAAACCCACAAAAAAATTGTGCTAGTATTTTTTCGTGACATACTAATTTACAACAAATCTTGGGAAGAACATGTAAAACATGTTGACATAGTATTAAAACTATTGAAAGAACAACAACTTTATGCAAAGCCTTCCAATGGTTCAAGAAGTGGAATATTTCATATTGTATGTCGCGAAGGTGTAAAAGTGACAACTAACAAAATTAAATCTATGAGGGAATGGTCAATTCATAAAACCTTAAAGAAACTTAGAGGATTTTTAGGATTGACAAGCTATTACCGCAATTTTGTCAAGAACTATGGTTGAAATATAACCTCACCTCTAACAACATTATTAAAGAAGGAAGCATTTTCTTGGACTCAAGAAGCAAAAAAATATTTTGAATATCTTAAGGAGGCTATGTGTACAACTCTTGTCTTGGCCACACTTGACTTCAAAAAACATTTATTATGGAGTGTGATGCCCCATGCCATGACATTGTTGTAGTTTTAATGCAATAAGGAAGGTCCCTTTCCTTTGAAATCAACTAACTTAAAGGGAAAAAACTTACTCAAACCCATTTATGAAAAATAAATGTTGGTCATACTACATGAATTTAAGAAATGACGCCCTTACCTAATAGGAAGACGCTTTAAAGTAAAAAAATATCATGATAGTTTGAAGTACTTCTTAGAGAAATGATTGTCTTTAGAAGAGAAGCAAAAATGGATTAAAAAAATGCTAAGTTATTACTTTGAAATTATCTACAAAAAAAAGGAAAACATATTATTGTGGCAGATGCACATTCAAGGAAAGAATAAGAAATAAAGGGTTCACTATGTGTTATTTCTATTCTGAAATCTGTTTGGGTGGAAGAAGAAAGGATAGAATGGAAGCAAGATCAAGAGGTATGTAAGATCATTCAAAATCTACAAGAGGACCCTATTTCCTTAGAAAGATTTGTATGGAAGAGTGATTTTCTAATATGGTATCACGATCGCCTATATTTATGTAATAATTCCCAACTCAAACAAAATGTCCTTATGGAATTGCACACTTCTCCTATAGGAGGACAATCAAAATTATTGAAAACTTACCACAGGATCAAGAAGGATTTTGTTTTTGGGAATGTCTTAAAACAAATGTTCAAAATTTTATGTATGAATGTGTGGTCTGCCAACATAATAAGGGAGAGATAATTAAGATTTTAGGTATCCTACAACCATTAGCGATACCAAGTAAACGTTGGGAAGAAGTGTCAATGGATTTTATTAAAGGTTTACCCAAATATGAAAGAAACACTATCATCATGGTAGTAGTGGATCGACTAAAAAAGTATGCCAATTTTTTCTCTCTTTCTCATCCTTTTAAATAAAGTACAGTAGCCACAACATTTATGGAAACAATTCAAAATATACATGGAGTCCCCAAGATGATTGTAAGTGACAGAGATCCAACTTTCACTGGAAAATTTTGGACTGAATTATTTTCTTGTTTGGGTACTCAATTGGCTCACAACTCATTTTACCATCCTCAATATGATTATAAAACTAATATTGTGAATAAATGTATAGAATGATATCTTCATTACTTTTCATATGATAAACAAACACCATGGGTTAAGTGGTTTCCCATGGCATAATGGTGGTACAACACATCCTTCCATACTTCATAAAAAATGTCCCTATTTCTGGAACTTCATGGATATCATTATCCATCCATCACATCAGCCTTGAAAGGGACTGCAAACATTCAAGCAATGGAGGACCACATAGGGAACCAACAAGAGGTTCTCAAACTGTTGAATGACAACTTGGTTATGGCACAAACTAAGATGAAACAACAAGCATATCAACATTGTAGTGAACGTTGGAGAAATTTCTATTTTCGACACACTAGTTCAGTGGGAGTTAACTGATTAGTTCTATTTTTACCATCACTATTATGCATGTATGCATTCCTAAGGAAAGCTAACTGCTTGATTGCTTTTCTTAATTATGGAATGTTTTGCCCTATATATGAGTGTATTCCACCCATTCATTGTATCATATTGATCATGATCTATGTATCAATCATCAACTCATTGGAGTAGTGTGAATATATTTTCTCATTCTTCCATATTGAATCTCTCTTCTTTTCTTGATAAGATTTGTTTGTACTTGCTTTAGCTAGATCTCCTGTGCAGGTTTCCATGAAACATTGACATGATATCAGAGCTATGCTGCTTGGAGCAAGCCAGACAAGCCAAAGAATAAGGAAAATTGGGGTTTCGGCGAGCTAAATCCATGGTTGTACCTTTCAATAGTTATTCATCCCAAAATATTACATTTTTGAGGAAACAACCCGAGATAAAAGTAAATCGGCCCATTTTGGAAGTGGGTTTTCAATCGTTTGGCGATATTCTTCACCGTTTGCTCAGAAAGTAAGCCACAAGATAGCCTCCTGAAACTTATATGAATCTGTGGCCATACCTTTCTACATTCATTGCTCCCAAAATATTACGTTTTGGGGGAAATGGTCTTTGTGGAAACTAAATAGACCCATTTTGGAAGTGGGTTTTCAACCGTTTGCTCAGAAAGTAAGTCGCAAGATCATCTCTTGAAACTAATACGAATTTTCACTTAAAGTGTCATTTCTGCCGTGATTTCTTAATTTTTCACTTGCAGATTGAGAGTAAATTTTTAGGGGTTCTTAGAAACAATGGGAGAGATGGATATGACAACTATTATACAGTCAAAATTGGTGGTAATCCTCACACCATACAATTATTTTGATTGGAATTCCAAAGCGACATTCCAACTCAAAAAAAAAGGACTATATAATTTGACGATGGTGACAGAAACAGAACCTACATCAACGATTGAGAAGATGAGATGGGTGAACCGTAAGGCTGAGGCCACATGACTACTTCTTGAGTTAATATCCACTAATTTATGGTTTCATGTTGCCACATGCAAGACTCCAAATGAGATCTGAACCACCTTGGAAGGACCCTTTGGAAAGCAGGATGAGGTGCGAGGTCATATGCTTGAGGTAGAGTTGAACACCTTAGACCCTAAAAGTTTTGATAGTATGCAAGAGTTTTTTACTAAATTTAAATCTTTGTTATTAAGCTTGGGTGAATGTGGTATTGATAAGTCTACACAAGAGAAACAACTTATTCTAACAATATTGGCCAAGCTAGGACCATAATACACTGTATAAGTCTCCAATTTCCATTCCGGTAGATGTCTTTTTGGAACAAATTGGAAAATTCCTACGTTGGCTCAGTTCATTGAGTCTCTTACACAAGAGCAGAAAAAAATCATACATATGGGCCTCATGAAAGATACCAAAGCACATGCATTCACCATTCATGATGGAAAAGGGTCATCCAAACAGAACGTGAAGGAGGGATATTCCAAACCCTTTAATGATTATTCAGGTTCTAAAGACTCTTCAGATTCCAAGAAGAAGAATAAGGGAAAGCAATGCACCTACTGCAATAAACTGAATCATGAAAAATCCACATGCATGAAGAAACATATCGATCTTATGGCACAAACACTTCAATAGAACAACCTTGGAAACTTCATTCCAGAGGGAGTCAAGAAGCAAAAGGAAGAATATCATGCTCCTAAGAAAGGTAATCATCATGCTCTGGTTGCAGTTAATTCCTCATTTGATTCATGGATTATATATTCTAGTGTATCCCATCATATGGCAACAAAAGAGGAAGTTCTCTTCCTTGATTCCATGCTCAAAACCCCCTATTCTCATGGGGGATTATACTCCAGTAGTAGTAGCAGGAAAAGGGAGAGTGGAACTCCACAATGGCAATTTTGAGAATGTTTTACATGTTTGAAATCTTTCTATGAATCTGCTCTTAGTTTATCAGATAGCTCAAAAAGGTAAAAAGGTTGAATTTACATCAGATTAGGTTTCATTAATTGACATGCATGATAATTCCATCATTGCAATTAGTGAGGTGGATCACAAGTCAAGGTTGTATAAATTCACTAAGATTTCCGACGATGACTCCTCTATTCTACTTACACATAAGGAGAGTACTTTGCATGCACCTCTAGTGCAACATGCATATACTCTTGTTCTTCCATCAGTTTCAGACATCAGAGATGATTCCATATACTCAGATTCTGTACATGGAAATAAGCAGGTAGTACAACTAGATAAGAAGCCAGTGTCGAAGCTTCAACAGATTCCCAAGAAGGCACAAACCATACTTCAGGCAACAGGAAACCTTGCAGGGAATCCATTGGATTTGAGGAGGACTCGATCTCATCATGAGGAGTCTTCTCATGTATTTTCAGCTTCAGAACCTTTGATTCCCATGCATTGCTATATGGTTCAATCTACTGATCCACATAACTACAATAGGGTTGTGGGAAATCCATTATGGCAAGCAGCCATGTAGAAGGAGTATGACTCACTCCTATAGAACCAGACTTGGAATCTGGTTCCATGTTCACCATAAAGGAATATTTTTAGGTGCAGATGGGTCCACATGATCAAGAGGTACAAGGCTAGACAGGTTTCCAAAGGAATTCATCAGATCCATAAAGATTTCAATATCTTCATGAAGACTTTCAATGAACAAAAGTTTCAGACTTTGTGGGATTGTCTTGCAGTGAATAACACAGTTGCCTAACATCTGTCATTTTCTTCTTTTGATACATTATCTTTTGAGGGGGGTTTTGTTCCCATGTGGTTTTCCCTCTTTCCTCACTTTTATTCAGTGTTCATTAGTTTCATTGTACATGAGTACCTAAAATGGCATAGTAGTCGAGACTTATTTTTTACTCCATAGTGATGTTCAGGGGAGTGTTGGAGAAATTTCTATTTTCGACACACTAGTTCAGTGGGAGTTAACTGACTAGTTCTATTTTAGACTTTCTATTTTTACCATCACTATTATGCATGCATGCATCCCTAAGGAAAGCTAACTGCTTGATTGCTTTTCTTAATTATAGAATGTTTTTCCCTATATATGAGTGTATTCCACTCATTCATTGTATCATATTGATCATGATCTATGTATCAATCATCGACTCATTGCAGTAGTGTGAATATATTTTCTCATTCTTCCATATTGAATCTCTCTTCTTTTCTTGATAAGATTTGTTTGTACTTGCTTTAGTTAGATCTCCTGTGCAGGTTTCCATGAAACAATGACAGTAAAAGGGAATTTGAAGTAGTGGATTGGATATTTTTTAGGCTACAACATGATATAAATAGATTTCTCTCGAGAAACAAAAGAAGGAAAATAAATTAGCACCCAAATATTATGGCCCCTGTAAGGAGTTGCAAAGGATTAGAAGTATGGATTACAAATTGGAGTTTCCTCCATATTCACGTGTACATCCATACTTCCATGTTTCGTGCTTAAAGAAGGTAATCAATGACAAGATCCCAATACAAACTATTTTACCAAAGATTCATGAAGAAGGGAAAATCATACTAGAACCATAAACAATCCTTAAAACAAGGATTAAGCATCTGCGAAATCGAGAAATTATTGAGTACCTCGTAAAATGGAAGAACCTACCAGTGGAAGAGGTGACACAAGAAGATAATTTCTTAATGAAAAAACACTCACAGTTAATCAAATGTCAAAGAAAACACTTGTTTAGATGAGATGGGCATGCTAATCCCTAGAAAAATCCCATGTTAATTATAAAAGCCTTTATTAAGCCCTAGATATCAAATTATTACATTTCTAATGTTATATTAGTAGTTTGGATAGAACCCTTCATAGTCTCATATATATATATATATATATATCAAGGAGACCTAGTCTTAGGATCATTTTATCTCATCTTGTACATTGAATATATTGTAAAAGGAGGTTTCCCCCTCGAAGTGGACTGTTATACATTGACATTTTATCATTCTCAAGGAGTTGGTTCATAACATTAAATTACCTAGCATTCTAAACCTTACCCATAGTTTGGAATAAATTACCATGATTTTTTTAAAAACCCATAGGCTGGTTAATTTTTTAGCTAAATCGATACCAACCTTCATGTTGAATAACCAACCTCTCAAGATAGAGGTTGAAGAAATTTAATTTATAACAGGTCTCTCCTGGCGAGGTGAGTTGGTAAATTTGAGAAGTCAAGGAGGTGGCAGGATGACCATGCACGAGTACATAGCCACATATTGTGCCTTAGGTACTCAGAAAGTGGGTACCCAAATACCCATCATAATTGTGGAGAGACCGCGCTTAAAAATTATGTTATTCACCATATCTCGGGTGGTTGGTTCAACATGACTAAACCAAGCATCGATCCCACAGATGTTCTACGAAGTCAAATTCTTGTGACCAACAATATTTGATTGGTGCACGTCACTTTTGGATTCAATGAAGACATATATCACATGGTGTAAGTTTGGTAAGATGAAATGTTTTGGCCATAGGATCATCTTGTGCTCCTTTTTTTTGAGCTAGTGCCAACAATGATTCCTTGGGTGTCACTCAACCCAATGTTTATTAGAGACCCTCACATGCTACGTTGGTCTAACTTAATGCAAATATTGGGAGGTGGGTGTGCCACCAATATTTTCGATGATGAATTCTTGACTGGTGGTCTTGGAAAATCATCATCGTTAATGATTATACTTATGTTGGCATCCACTTCCAGAGAGATCGATATTTTCCACTACCTCTCGATGCCACCTGGGGCGACATAGGTAATTAAAAAACATTTAATGTTATTAATTTTTTTTATATTTTATTTTTAAATGAACTTAAGAGATAACCATGAAGGTCTTAAAAATAACAAAAACTTCACTCTTGTACTTAATAAAGTACACCTATGAGCAACCTAATAAATCATCGATGAAGGTTAGTGCATACTTAGCCCATGAAAAATGAACAAATAGGAAATAACATAAGATCACTATGTACCAACTCAATAGGTTTGATATCATGCAAGGCCTTACCTTTAGGAGAAGGATCCTGATGTTGTTTTCTAATAACACAACCTTAAGAAACTCTATTAGTGTAAGAGACTTTAGGAAGACCAAACACCAAATTTGGTGTGCTTAACTCCTAGAAATATATGTAGTTTAGATGTCCAAACTTTCCATATCAAAGTCTTCTCAAAGAATTAGCATTTGTAATGAAAGAGGAACCTAAAGAAGGCTCAAAACTAGTGAAACCATACAATCAATAACTATGATAAAATCTTCCTTTAACAACAACAATTTCTAGATAATGTAATTCTCTAATGACCACATCATGAGGGAAAATTTCCACTGTCTTCCCAACACCAGAGTGACAAATATGATGAATAGAAAGTAGATTGGTAGAAATTTTAGGAGAAAGGAGAAGATCATTGATGCATCCATTATCTAACTACACAGTTCCTAATCCTAAAACATCAAGCTATGAAGAGTCTCCAACTTCAATATGCAAAATATTTCTATCAAATATGGAAGGAAGTAGCTCATGTGAACGAGTCATATGATACAAGGCACCAAAATCAAGTATCCTACTATCTAAAGATGCATATAAATCTTGAGCAAAAATTGCTTTCCCTTTATGAGTTGTGAAGGTTTGGGCACTAAAATTTTGTGTTATTGCCTGGTTTCATTAAATTCTTCTAGTTTCTTCTAACATTTGGATTCCCCATTCCCAAGTATGCCATAAAAGATGCCAGTTACACTTGAATTCATATTTATCTTGGAGGAAGACTCACTAGACTTGGAAGAAGGAGGAGTAGAGGATTTTGAAATATGTTGAGGCATGGAAGCAGACTCACCATCTTGAGCATAATCTGTCTTTTGTTTGTGCCAAGTTTTTTTCTTATATTTGGAGGTTTGAGCCATAAGATCATGATTCTTAGATCAATAAAGAACATTTAATTTCATAGGCTTATGTTGTTCCCTAGTAAGACTCTCATGAAAAATCTCAAAAGAGGGAATTTTAAAATTTGATCCAAGTGCATCCATTATGGAATAAAAGGTAGAAGAAAAACAAAAAAAGGACCTTTTAACTTGGGAAAAATTAGGAAAATGAACTCATAATTTGTTTTTTGTTTTCCACAAATTTTCAGCTATGTCAACAATAACTTGAATTTGGAAAGAAAATATTCAATGGAAGAATTCTAAATAGGTACAAGGGATGGCAATTTAGATTCCACCTGCAATGCTTGGAATACATTGACTTTTAAAAACAATGGATCCAACTTGTCACAAATCTATTTTAGTGTTTTTCATTCAACAATGTGAAATAACAAAGTGTCTAAAACATGCAGTCCAATTAATCCCATGGATTCATCAAGTTTGTTCCTACAAGCAAGTGTTTCAACTTCCTTGGTAAAATAGATGTAGATTTGGCCAACATTTTCCACAAACCTTTATATTACATAAGTTTTTGCATCCTAAGTTTTCAAGTGTGATAATTATCGGGAGTTAAGAATGTTGGACATGGTGTTGGAATTGATGTCAAAGGAGACCAATATGCTCAATATTGGACATAGTGTATGTTGTTGGCATTGATGGAAAGAGGATAAATATGGTCACCGAGAACTTGATTAATGTTTATGTATTCATATCAGTATCCTAGAAAAAGTTTATGTTGAATTATGTTACTGTCAACCATTCACAGAAGAAGAAATTGAATAGAAGCGAAGGGATTTTTCACTCCATGAAGATATCATTGGATGAATTTTACAATGGAACCTCAAAAATAAGTTACTAAGCTCTAAATACAAGAAGAAAGGGTCAAATATGGTTCTTCAACAGAATACAACAGGTGTCAAGGAAATGGTATAAAAAATATTAGAAAGTTGCCTTCAAAGATCCTCCTATACCGTCCAGCTCACACATTTTATGGGGAAATTGCTCCCGTAATGACTAGTTGAGCAAATTATGCACAAAACCCATGTCGTAGAATTTAAAAATTTGTTTTCGTCTCTCTAGAATATTCATACGAAAATCACTATCTGATTTGGACACCTTTTTTTAATTAAAATCATTTAATAAAAATAAAAGTCATCATTTGTGTTAATTAAATGAAGAGGTGCAATGTTTTATTATTAAAAATACACATTGGTTCATTTTCTATTTTACAAAAATACACATTGGTTCATTTGCTATTTTACAAAAAGACACATTGTTTCAATATCGTATACCTCTTGAGAGACTATATAAACAAAGAAAAATGGTAAGAAGGAAATTGTCTTTGTAGTCTACATCAGAAGATAAAAAGAAGGAGTAGAGTCCAAGAAATAAATTGTAAACATTTTATGCAGTGAAGGTGGTAGGGATGATCTCAGGAGGATTGTAGTGCTCTGCAGGTTAAATCCCGTTTCACAAGGGAGTTGGTGCTTTGAAACAAGGGAGTTGGTGCTTCCTAGAGTTGGTGCTCTAAGACCAGGTGATTGATGTCTCCTTGAGTTTGTGCTCAGAATAAGAGATATTTGTGTCTCTCACACAATTGTAACTTGTACTTTTTGATCGATTTTTATTCAGTACATTCTTGTTGATCGATTTTTATGATTAATTAATTTGATAATTAATAATTGTTAAATTTTTGAAAGAAGAAGCAATATTGATTCACCCCCCCCCTCCTAGTATTGGCCAATATTTCAACAATTGGTATTAGAGAAAGTTCCTTCACCACAATTTAACCACTAGAAGGTATATTCCGAAGAGATCAAATGGATCAACAAGAAGGAATGCCCTCCAACAGAGCATAGTTGATTAAAGGAAATGATTATGTTTTCTGGAGTATAAGAATAAAAAGCTATTTGATGGCCCTTGGCTATGATGTCTGGAAATCTGTTGAAAATGGTTACATTGCTTCATCTTCTCCACCTACTGATATTGCTGCAAAGAAGCTTTGCAATGACAATTCAAAAGTTGTTAATGCTATTCTTGGAGGATTAACAAATACAATATTTGTAAAAGTGATGCACTGCAAATCAACAAAGGAAATTTGGGATAAACTGAAGATCAACTATGAAGGATATGGAAAGGTCAAGTAAGATAAAATTCAAACACACGGAGGGAATTTTGAGAGTCTGAAGAGGAAAGAGGAAGAACAAATTGCAGAATATTTTCAAAGAGTGGATGAAATAGTCAATTCAATTAGAGCATTGGGAGAAGAGATAAAAGACAATATTATTGTCCAAAAGGTGTTGAGATAATTTCCAATGATATATGATGTCAAGGTATCTACCTTGGAATATCTAGAATACATTGACATCCTTACAATGGATGAACTTCATGGGATTCTTATAGCATATGAAATGAGAATTGAGAAAGAAACGTCAATTTGAAAGGGAAACAACCTTCAAAGCATCAAAAGAAACAAGGAACCATAAGCATGTTCCAAATGAAAATCACTCAGATATATCAGATGAAGAAGAGGCCAAATTTATAAGAAAACTCAAGAAAGGGGATGGAAAATACAAAGGGAAGTTACCTTTCAAATGCTTCAACTGTGGAAAAATTGGACACTTCGCTAACAAATGTCCCTATCCCAAACAAGAAGATAATGATGATGAAGAAGCTTACAATCAGAAAGACCATAAAAAGGGAAAAACCAAAAACAAAAAGAAGAAAACCTTTTACACCAAAGAGGACAATAGTTCATCTGAAGAAAGTGAAGATGAAGAGTCAAAACATCTATTTACGGGTATACAAATCCAAGATAATCTTTCTAAAAATACTTTTGAGATTGAAGAAAACTCTAAGGATGAAGGAGAAGTAGACCTAGAAGCATAACTAATCAGTCCTCTGGATGAACTTAGAAAGTATAAAAAGAAGAACAAGTTACTAAGGGGATAGATTCTAGAATTTGAAGAAACACAACAATTAAGAGAAAAAGGAACTTTCAAAAACCATCAAAGAATCAGAGAAAATCATCATTGATCTGAAGACTCAACTTTGAGAAGCCAAGAGAAATTAGGAAGTCTTTCTTAAACAAGTCAATTAAAAACAACAAGATTGTAAGAAGCTAGAGACTGAAATTGTTCAACTAAACAAGGAACGTGAGAAAGGAAACAACCAATCAAGATTTGAGAACCGTTCAAAAATATTGAGTGACATTCTTAATAGTCAAATATCACCAAATGATAATACAAGACTAGGATATGATCAAGATTCAACCTCTGCAAAACATAAGACTGACAAACAACGAATCAATTATGTAGATGCTATTAGAATCCCCTTAAAAAGGGAAGATAACAAGGTGAATATGGTACCATTAAAGAGTGTTCCTAATAAACATAAATAAACACCCCCTACAAAAGAAAAATAAGACAAAAAGAACACAATGAACAGAAGGATTCCCCCTAATAGATATCAACATATCTTCCTTGGATATTGCTACTCTTGCAATAATTTTGGGCATAAAGCAATACATTGTAAATCCTATAGAAAGTACAATCCTAAAAATGTCTAAAGATATAATAAAAACAAGAATAATGCAAAGAAAAGAAACTATAAGTCATTATGTCCTTTACAAGATTATAATGTTGAATGTCACAAGTGAAACAATTATGGTCATAAATCCAGTGAATGTAAATTTCCAATGCAATCCTTGAAGACAAACATTCCCAACAATAAAGATAAAAAGATATGGAAAAAGAAACATGTGGAAGAAAAGGTAACATAATGTAAGGTAGCCCTGTATGAAAAAAACAAAAAGTGTCAATGGTATATTGACAATGGATGCTCCAAGCATATGATAGGAGATAAAAGCAAATTTCTCAATCTGATGAAGAAAGAAAATGGAAGTGTCACATTTGGAAATAATGTATCTACCAGAATACTTGGAAAAGGCACATTCACTTTGGGAAACAATAAAAATAAAGAAAAAAATGTGCTATTAGTTGAAAATATGAAGCCTAATCTTCTAAGTGTAAGAAAAACTTGTGATCAAAGACATATACTCATTTTTGGCTCCTAGAAATGTGAAATCAGGAAGCAAGGATCATGAAAATGAGTAGATATTGCACCAAGAACCTCAAGTAATGTATACATTTTAGATATTAAAGAAGAAGAAGAATGATACATGAGTCAAGTAGTTGAAGCTGGTTGTGGCAAAAAAGAATGGGACACTTGAGCTTTGACAATCTGATCAAAGCTAGTAGAAAGGAAGCAGTGAAGGACATGCCAATGATTGTAAAACTTTCTGACCCTGTTTGTAAGCATTTCCAACTTGGGAAGTAGACGAAAGTCAGATTAAAGAAAAAATAATATTGTACATCAAGACCCTTGGATCTTGTTCACACTGACCTCTGTGGACCTACTAGGACTAGAAGTATACAAAGAGAACATTACTTCATGTTGATTATTGATGGCTATACAAAGATGACTTGGGCATACTTCCTCAGAGAAAAATCAGAGGCATTTGAAAAGTTTAAGGCATTCAAATCTTATGTGGAGAATGAGATAGATCTCAAGATCAAATATCCGAGGTCAGATAATGGAGGGAAATTTACCTCTAATATATTCAATAAGTTTTGTGAAGATCATGGAATCAAGAGACAATTTTAAGCTCCAAGAACCCCTCAACAAAATGGAGTTGTTGAAAGGAAAAAATGAATTGTTCAAGAGGCTACAAGAACAATGTTGATTGAAGCCAAACTTCTAGATAAGTTTTGGAGAGATGCAATATATACAACAATTCACATACCCAACCAAGCACAACTTATATTTAACCATGATAATACACCTTATGAGCTATGGTTTGGTAAACCAACACCAATCAAACACTTCAGAGTCTTTGGGAGCAAATGTTGTATTAAGAGGGATGATGATAACCTAGGAAAATTTGATTCCAGATCAGATGAGGGGATATTTGTTGGTTACTCAAAAAAAAAAAGGCTTATAGATGCTACAATCTAAGTTTGCACAAAATAGTGGAAAGTGCAAATGTAAAAGTAGATGATCTAAAATTGAAAAAAATAAAATCTCAAGATAAATCAAAAAATGATAAATGGAGAAGAACTAGTGATGATGAAGAAGACGGTGAATCAAAAAATGAAGAAGATGTTGAAGAAATACAAGAGAATGAACCACAAGCTGATGAAGAAAAGGATGAGGAAGAAACACCCTTTCCAAAAGCTCCATCAAAAAGAGTTCAAAAGAATCATCCTGAAAGCCAAATCATAGGGGATAAAAGTGTAGGAGTAGAAACTAGAATAAAACTTACATTTGAATAAGAACAATGCTTTCTCTGGTAGAACCCAAATCATTTTCAGAATCTAGCAAGAATGAAGATTGGATAAAAGCAATGAATGAAGAACTTGACCAAATAGAAAAAAATTAGACCTGGGAACTGGTCCCAAGACAATAAGACAAAAATGTGATAGGGATCAAATGTATTTTCAAGAATAAACTTAATGAAAATGGACACATTATAAAGAATAAATCCATATTAGTATGCAAGGGATATGCCCAAGTTGAAGGAATTGACTTTGAGGAGACATTTTCCCCAGTGGAAAGATTAGAAGCTATCATAATGTTTTTGGCATTTGCATGCTTCAAAAACTTCAAAATCTATCAGATGGATGTCAAGTCAGTATTTCTAAATGGAACCTTAGAGGAAGAAGTCTATGTAGAACAACATGAAGGATTTAAGTTGACAAAAAATCATGATTATGTATGTAAACTAAAAAAGGATTTGTATGGTCTTAAACAAGCTCCCAGAGCATGGTTCTCAAGGCTTGATAACTATCTACAACAACAAGGATACAAGAGAGGGACTACTGACAACAACCTATATATCAAAATTAAAGAAAACAAATATGATTGTTGTTGTGGTATATGTGGATGATATCATTTTTGGAAGTACTTTAACTATACTAAGCAAACTATTTGATATGGAAATGCATAAAGAATTTGAGATGTCTATACTTGGTTAACTAACATTATTCTTGGGTTTACAATTTACTCAGATAGACAAATGGATATTCATATACCAAACTAAATATATCAAACAAATGTTAAATAAATTTCAAATGGAAGATTGCAAACCTATGAGCACTCCCATGGTTGCAATATGCAAACTAAGCTTAGATTATGATTCACCTGTTGGAAAT
>SNQJ01S0013502.1:82087-107936 GCA_010110895.2 Picea sitchensis
GAGGAGACTATGAGAGAAAGAAGAGGAAGTTACAACGGGTTTTGCTGTAGGTTGTATCCCTTCATTTGCTGGATAATAATAAAGGAAGGACCTGGCAATTTCTCTGGTGGACGTATCCCACACTGGGTGAACCACGTAAATCTCTGTCTCTCTTGTATTGTGTGTCTTCTGTGTTTTGTTTCTGCATTTGTTTTATTTTATTGCTCCGCGGTCCTGTTTTTCTAACATATTCTTGGAACAATATATCATATATCTGCAACATAATTTGTAATACCAGATCATGCCTCCCTCACATGGTGACCAAATCCTCTAAACTAGCGATAAAGTTCTAAAAATGCCACACCCTTTATACTCAATACCTACTCTCCAATGGATTACTTTAATCCATGTTATGGGTATGATCCATATTATATTGAGAAAAAAATGAGATACAAACAAAACCATAGAAGAGAACACAAAAATACAGTGAAACCCAACTTCTATTAATGAATAAAATAGTAGAATACTATAGAACACAAACTAGTTAGAATGGTGGTAGCTTATCTTTAACAGAAAGAGATGTCAACTATGCTCATTCAAAAAATTTTTTTACAAAGAGGTTGAAAAGGGACTTTATCATGAATCCTAAAATACAAAGAGGAAAAAACCCTAAACATCAAAACCCTAACAATAAAAGATGAAACACCAAAAGTATTATGGGCCCTGAGGTGGTTAGTTGATACGTCAACTTCTTGGGGGATAAAAAATTTCATATGGTCTCCATTTGGGGTGCACGATAGCTCATTGGAAAGAAATATCTAAGGATTACAAATTTTTGGGGGATCCAAGGATGCCATGGAAACCTATAGCCCCACAAATGTCCAAAAAATACCATTTATGGCCTCAAAACAACTTTCATAGTTTGGGACCCGAAAAAATACCAAGAAGATAGAGAATCATTGAGTTGGTAGAAGAGGTGGGCAGCCATTGATATCCACCTAGATCAATCCTCCCCCCTTAGGAAGCAATGGTATCCATTGCATCAAGTTCGCTCATTATATGGGGAAAATTTTGTTGAATTTGGCTCTTAGTGAGCCACTTGCATTGGTGAAGAAGTTGCCCTTGTTTGATGACTCGATAGAGATATATGTTCTATTGGTGGTTCCATTTCATATATGTATCCATTATTCGATCAACTATATCAAACTCAAAGTAATTAGGGTTGAGTTTTGTAGGTGCCAAGTTCTCAGCTACCTTCGAAGTGTCCAGTAGAGGTGGAAAATATGCGTGAAGGACCTACACATTAAAGACTGGATGCAATACAAGGAATGGGGGAATACTTAATTTAAAATAATTATCACCTGTATCCTTGGTGATGGTGTAAGGCCCATATTGAAGTGGTTGAATCTTGTGAAGGCATCCTGCAAGGCGCTCTTTCTACAAATGTAACCAAACATTATCACCAACCTGAAACTTGTGTGGAAACCAATGTTGGTCATGTCACTACTTGTACTTGGAATTATATTTTTTCAATATGTCATGGGCTTGTTGGTGGATGTGATAAATATGTTCAATAAATCTAGCTGCCTTATTCGCCTCAATTTTAGTATGGAAAGATTCTTCCTATGTGGATGCAATGGATAGAGCTACAATATCAGATGGGTAGAGCTACATCAATGGATGAACAATTGGTATGGATTGTTGGTTGTCATTGATGTCAACCATTGGAGAGTGATATTTTAGATTGATGTCAAACCTTAGTGATGCCAACCCTTGGATAAAGTCCGGTAGCGAATTCTGGTAGCACAAAGGTTTGGGTAATGGACCCAAGTTTGTTTGATGTATAATGGTATGAGTTTTAATATTTTTTTGGTAAGACTATTCTAGACGTATAGTACATGTCATGCCATTTCCATTGGTATGTGGAATGACACATAACTCCTCATGGTTAGAGAGTTATGGCCATGTGAAGTTGGAGAACCCAGGTTTGGGTTATAGACCCATGTTTGTTTGATGGATAATGGTATGAGTTTTTATGTATTTGTAGGCAAGACTATTATATATGGATAGTACCTGTCATTCCATTTCCAATGGTATGTGGAACGTCACATAAATCCCCATGGCTAGATATTTATAGCCATGTGAAGTTGGAGAACCCTCATGAGTCATCTAGAAGCCCCAAAAGGTCAAAGTAGTCAAAGTGGTTGCAAAGAAGAAATTATTTAAATAATAAAGTGAAGTGTTGAGTGTACTATAATTCAAAGTGGATAAAAAATAAATTATTTAAATAATAAATTTAATGGAGAAATTACTAAGGGGACAAGTGGTTAGAAGTGGGTTAGCCCTAAAATAAGGAAAGTGGGTTAAGACGGTTAAAAGGTAACCCCTTGAGGAAGCTACATGAAAGTATAAATAAGAGGCAAGGATCACTCATTTTAATAACACTTGAGCATATTGAATATCTGCAAGTGAATGAGATAACCAAAGGATATCTAAGTCAAATTTCAAAGGGAATGTGAAGTAAAGAAGACCAAAATTCAAGGGAGGATAAATTATTTTGATGATGCTTTCTAAGGTATGTTATTTACATGTCATCTTACCATTTTCACAATAACTTTTTTTTCTAGAATGATTCAGACCATGAAATTGGGACGTCGTTGAGGAAACATATCCAAGTATTTGTGATACAAATGTCAACTTGTGGGTCGTTGTATTTTTGGAGTTACACTCCGTGGAAAATAGGGTTTGCGGCTAGTCCTGAAACTAGTCTAAAACAGGTGTTTCGGGTAAAAACGTCATAACTTCTTCATAACAGATCCAAATTTATTAAGACCAAGTGTATTGGTTAGAGTATAGTATTTAGTATTTTGTGTAGAATTTTTAGATCCATACAACAAATATTCCGTGTGGGGCATACTCTACTAGTTCGATCTCTAGAATAATCTAGAATTCCATAAGGTATGACATTTTTCTATTACTCTTTTTTTGAGAGGATCCAAGTAGTGAAACTGTAGGAATTGCATAAAGGACACTGGAGAACATTTTGTACTATTTTCAGATCTTTATTCATTACAGGTACATAGTTATGATTATTGCAAGTTAGGGTTGTTGACTAATCCAAAACTAGTCATGTGAGACTAAAGTAAAGTTTGATGAAAATTCTAGTCTCTTGTTGTTAAAGTTAAGGAAGGTTTGCAAGTATGTGATCATATACACTAGGTCTATTACAAAGTTACCAATCATATTTGGATGATGAAATTGATGAGTCTTTTGGTTGAGGTACATGTTAGGTACATGGTTGAGACAAGTAGTTGATGAGTTGGCACATACATGAGGTGTATAGTTGATGATGTTGGTACATCTTGATGAGTCATAGTTTATGTGTATTTGATGCATGATTGGTACATATTTGGTGCATGGTTGATGCAGTTTTTGATGGTATAGATTAAAGTACAGGTTGGTGCATGGTTGATGCACTTGTTTATTATACAGGTTGATTATAGGTTGTTTGGACAGGTTATTGTGACATATTATTTGTATAGGTTTGGTGCATGGTTGATGCATTTTTTTATGGTACAAGTTGAGGTACAGGTTGATGTATGGTACATGTTGGCATAGGTTATTGGTATAGGTTGTTTGGTACATGTTGATTGGTACAGGTTTACAACAATATATCTCATTGTGATAGTGTGATAGTGGTTCCATCATTTTGCTTCTACGTCATGGAGGTTGGACGGGGCAAGGAAAGGTGGTTGTAGCCACCTTCCGGTTGTAGCCAGAGAACATAGGGGATTGTAGCCTCCTTCTGGTTGTAGCTAGAGAATTGGGGAGTTGGATATTCTCTTAGGTTATAGCCTGAGAAACTAGGGGGTTGGAGCCTCCTTCCAGTTGCAGCTGGAAAACATATGAAGTTGGTGCTTCCAATGAATGTAATTCTTAAATACATATAAGAAAAAACATTCTGTGGTTTTCTATCACTTTGGGTTTCAACGTAAAAACACTATTGTACTTTGTATGTGTATGATTTCTCATTTGTTCATTGTTTATTTACTCTACAACTATTGGATTATAATTCTACATTGATATAACACTTGCATTTGTGGTTAAAAATGATTGAATTACTCTATTACTGATTCAACCTCCCTCTCAATAATCCAACAATTAGTATCAGAGCAGGTTCCTTCAGGAAACAATTTAACCACTGGAAGTAGATCATGGATTATTCCGAGAATGGAGTACCAATGTTTAATGGTCAAAATGGTTTAAATTATGAGATATGGAGCATAAGGACGAAAGTATTTTTACAGGAACAAGGGCATTATATTTGGCTATCAGTTGTTATAGGATATGATAGTTCAAAAATGGAAAAGACTGCAGTCAAGAAGGAATTGAAGAAGAATAACAAAATAGCAATGGATTTCATCTGGGAAGGATTACCTAATCTAGTAAGAGAAAAGGTTGGTAAATGCTCACCGGCCAAAGAACTTTGGGATAAGTTACATGGCATATATTCTTCACCTATCGCAGATTCAAAAAATGCCAAAGAAGATGCATATACAGATCAAGAAGAATTATGTTCACCATGTTAAACAAATTCAGAAGATGAAGAGTACATAATCACTAGAGGTATGTTGTTTTCCTTTAATTGTGAAAAACACGGATATCTTGAAAAAGAATTCCATGAAGGAAATGAGACAAAAAAACTAATTGAAAAGGAACACAATTATGAAGTAGAATTGATTAGTGCTTTAGATGAACTAAGAGAATAAAATAAGTCACTTAAGAAAGAATTGATGAAACAAAAGGAAAGTGTTCACATTTTTGAAGAATCCCAACAGGTCATCGAGAACTTAAGAACTAATGATCTAAACTAGCTTGAGGCAAAGTTTGGTCAAGAAGAGAAATGACTTGAAGAAAAAATAATCACATTAAAAATTCATCTTGAAGAAGCGAAAAGAACAGAAGAAGTCATGAAGTCTCAGATAATGAATAAAGAAGAAGAGGTTGAGAAGCTTGAAGAAGAAGTTGTCACATTGAGAAGTAAAATCGTCAAGCTCAACAAAAACGTTGAAGAGACAGAAACATCCACATCAGTCATAAATAATGAAGAGAAGCACTCTAGGTTGCTAGAAAAGAAGAAAGAAGAAAATAAAAAGAGTTATGCAGAAGTACTCAAAGGGAAGAATCATGGTCAACCAAAATTTAAGAAAACTATTGAAGATACATCTTCAAGAAGACCATCGATGTTCAAGCCACAAAGAAGCTTCAATCATGATCATGATCAGTTAAGGAAGAAATTCAGAAGGACTACACCAAAAAGAAGATCATTCACTCCTAGGTATGCAAATTTATTTTATGGTCATTGTTTTTATTGTACTAAGTTTGGACATAAGGTTGCAGATTGTAGGGATTATAAAATAAATGTTCAAGCAGGAAGTGCCTATGTGGCCCCACGTAACATTGAATATTACAAATTTCATAACTATGGACACATAGCTAGTGATTTTAGAAGCATGATCGATACTTCCATGAAAGAGAACATTGATATCATATATAAGAAAGTATGGATAAGAAAACAGGAAGAACAGGTGAACAAAGACCAGGTACCAGAGATCGCAAGATTGGAAATAAAATGAGATGAAGAAAATCCTACAAAGAAAAAGAAAGATGTCAGATTCATAAAGGTTTGGAAAATAACTGAAAGAAAAGAAGGACATGTAAATAAGGAACATGTTCAAGAGATTGTACTTTCAAGTATTGTAGTGAAAGATGAATCCACAGAGAGAAAGAAAGAAGTCAGAGCTCAGAGAGATGATGAATCTACCAATGAAGATGATGATGAATATACCAATGAAGATGATGATGAATATACCAATGAAGATGATGATGAATACACATCAGAGAAGGAATTGTTCTGAGCCATCTGACTTAGAGACTCCCAGGTAATATGAATATTAGACAAGGGGAGTCTATGTGATAATTGTGACAGACCAAAGAACCATTCTTCGAGCAACTTGCATATTTTGAGAAGAAAGGTCCAGAGTTGTCAGTTAGAAAAAGTACAGTTTGATAGATTAATCAAGACTTCATGATAATATAGTGATAAACGGGTCAGCATTATGGACAGTTGTGCAAGTAGAGTCTTGGACAATATGGACATAGATGGATTCGTAAGAACACTTAGTAGGTTTGGACATATATATGACAATGGAAGAGAGCATGGATTCCTAGATTGGTTCAGAGAGTGGTTCAGAGACAAAGGAACATTATCATAATGGATGATAATTATACAGGAAATGGCTCGAACAATGCTAATGGATTCCAAATTGACAGATATTTTTTGGACACATGCAGTGCATACAACAATTCACATTCAAAATAGAGTAATTCTCAGAAACAACAATGACAAAAATCCCTACGAACTATGGAAAGGAAGCGCAAACAACAACCTCTACATCAAGGTAACTCAAAGCAATATTTTATTAATTGAAATTTATGTTGATGATATTGTTTTTGGAAATACTAATGACAGATTAAGCCAAAAATTTGCAAAGGATATGTAGAATGAATTTAAAATGTCATTACTTGGAGAACTATCATTCTTTCTGGGTCTTCAGATATGTCAAAGAAACCAACGAATTTTTATTTCTCAAACGAAGTATATCAGAGAAATGCTAAAGAGGTTTATAATGGAATATTGCAAACTAGTTACCACTCCTATGAAAACTAGTTGCAAGTTAAGAAAAGATGATGATTCAAAGTCTACAGACCAGAGGCAATACAGGTCAATAATTGGTAACTTACTATATGTGACAACATGTAGACGAGATGTAATGCAGGCAGTTGGATAGGTGGCACGATTTCAAGCAACACCAAAGGATTCACATATCATAGTAGTGAAGAGGATTTTTAGATATCTCAAAGGAACAAAAGAGTTTGGATTATGGTATCCAAAAGGAAAGGATCTATCACTTATTTCTTACACATATGCAGATTGGGCAGGTTGCATTGATTACCAATGAAGCACCAGTGGAGCAATGTTCTACTTGGGTGAATGTTTAATATCTTGTCTAAGCAAGAAACAATCATCGGTATCTTTATCTACAGTCGAGGTAGAGCATATTGCAACAACAACATGTTGTACACATGTTCTATGGATGAAACAAACTCTGAAAGATATATAGGTTGAGTATGATGATCCCATTCCAAGCTATTGTGATAATACAAGCGCCATCAATATCTCAAAGAACCCGGTGATGCACTCCAAAACGAAGCACATTCCAATCAAGTATCACTTTCTATGGAAATAAGTTTCAAAGAAGAACATCATAGTTGAATATGTGGACAGAAAAGAACAAGTGGAAAACATATTTACAAAACCACTTCCATGAGAAGCCTTTGAGTATCTTCACCAGAGACTCAGAGTGATTTCTACTCCAAAATGAATGCTTTTGAATTCTTATCTTATACGTCTTAGATTTACACGAGGAAGCACCATTAAGAGGACATTTGAGGTTGGAAGATTAGTTTCAAGAAGAGTTTAGTTAGGGGGAGTATCCCCAAGGACAGTTCAGTTAGGGGGAGCATCCCCAGATGGAAATATACCTTTGCCATTGATGACAAAGGGGGATAGATTTATTAGATGCAGGATATAAATGCTTGGAGAAAGAGCACAGAGGCATGTAGACAGGGGGAGCAACCCCAAGGAGAGTCCAGTCAAGGGGAGCAACCCTAAAGGGAGATACCCTTTTCCATTGACGTCAAAGGGGGAGAGATAGAAACATTGATGAGGAGCATAAGCATGAATGTTATCATGACTAAGTGTTGCCATCAATGTTGGTGTTGCCATCATTTCCAAAGGGGGAGATTTTCAGACAATTGTATTAGGTTGATGGACATTTGGTATGGATTGTTGGTTTTCATTGATGTCAACCATTGGAGAGTGATATTTTATATTGATGTCAACCCTTGGAGAAAGTTTGATAGTGAATTCCGGTAGCACAAAGGTTTGGGTAATGGACCCAAGTTTGTTTGATGTATACTAGTATGAGTTTTAATATATTTTAAGGTAAGCTTATTTTATATGGATATTACATGTCATTCCATTTCCGGTGGTATGTGGAACATCACATAACTCCTCACGGTTAGAGAGTTATGTCCATGTGAAGTTGGAGAACCCAGGTTTGGGTAATGGACCCAAGTTTGTTTGATGGATAATGGTATGAGTTTTGATATATTTGTAGGTAGGACTATTATATATGGATAGTACATGTCATGCCATTTCCAGTGGCATGTGGAACGTCACAAAACTCCTCACAGTTAGAGAGTTATGGCCATGTGAAGTTGGAGAACCCTCATGAGTCATCTAGAAGCCCCAAAAGGTCAAAGTAGTGAAAGTGGTTGCAAAGAAGATTTTTTTTAAATAATAAAGTGAAGTGATGAGTGTACTATAAGTCAAAGTGGATACAAATTAAATTATTTAAATAATAAATTTAATGGATAAATTACTAAGTGGACAAGTGGTTAGAAGTGGATTAGCCCTAAAATAAGGAAAGTGGGTTAAGATGGTTAAAAGGTAATCTTTTGAGGAAGCTACATGAAAGCATAAATAAGAGGAAAAACTCTATCATTTTAATCACACTTGAGCATATTGATTATCTACAAGTGACTGAGGTAACCAAAGGATATCTAAGCTGAATTTCAGAGGGAAGGTGAAGTAAAGAAGGCCGAAATTCAAGGGAGGATAAATTCTTTTGATGATGCTTTCTGTTGGAGCCGCCCATGTTTTTCCTTCAAAAGCCATAAAACTCTGAAAGAAGATTTTTGTTGCAGAATAGTAATCCTTTGTCACTTACTAAGGCCCGTTTTTCCTAGTATGTTTGTCATGAATTTTCCAAAGTTTACGTGATCTGTGAGGCGGATACCTCTGGCTTCCTTGAACTTTCTGAAGTCCCGAGTCGCGATAATGCGAACTCGGTTTTAATTTGCGTCCAAGGCAAGAATAGTATAAAACCTATAACCCTTGGATGTAGCCCTAGGGGTTTAAACTCATGAAGCATTTCTAATTTCGAATTTTCTTTTCTCAAAACCGAGGGCCGAGAACACGATAATTTTTTTTCAAAACCATAGTCAATAAACCAAGGGTAGACGACTAATCATAATAAGCTTGGATCTCGGTACATCGCCTTTTAGCATTTCATTTCATAAAGTTAAAACATCCGAAACTCAAGTCTTTGTATTCATGACATAATTTCATTCAAAAGCTACATTCAAACTTCACATCGCGTTCGCGACTCGTATATGTTCTCCTAAAACTTATTTAATAGAATACAATTAGCAGTCTAGATGAAACTAATATCGTGAGTCCACGATGAATCATGTTTATTATTGGTCCATTAATAATCTTTTGGGGTCCGGAATTATAATCTCATGAGTTATGTGTCGAGTAATCGAAATTTTATGAGACTCTTAGCGAAATCTCATGTTAGATTTGAAATTTTAAAATATTCTTTGAAGATCACGTCCATGCCATGAGGTGGGCTTCAATCACAAAGTTCATTTACTCTCAGTAGCAGGAGTGCAATCAAATACTTTCGGATATTCTTATGACATTTATGAGGAGAAGAATTAAATCTACGAAGCGCATAAAATGAATCAGTTCCTAAATTGTTGGTTTTATTACGTTAAATGAACCCATGTGAAATTTACATGATTTCGAAATATACTCTGAAACTTGTTTTATATATTAAAGAAAAAACATCTCTCGTTTAAAATTAGCGAACAAGTCTTTCTTCAAGTAAACTATCCCCTGCATGTATACGCAGGTTGCTCGAAGAACAAAAACACCGGTTTAGGCTATGGCAAGGAGGAAGCAAAGCAAATATCGAAGCCGCGGCGCAAGGTTCGGACAACGTTTTAGACACTTCGCCTTGGACAGGCGGCTCAGTCTCTACCCGGTCTTCTATTACGGATATCCTACAATCCGGCTGATGAGCATTGGACTCACGATGACTACAACTATGATATTAGTGAAAGGCATTTGAACATAAATATAAAGCTGTTGTTCAGGTCGGGGATGCATCTCATTGCGGCCGGACAGTTGCTCCCGTACGACATGATCGATGGGCATTGGATCTCACATTGGCTCTCGGGACTGTAAATGACCGACGAGACATCATTGGGACTTTCGGGCCAATTTTATATCAGACTATGTATATAAGCTCCGGCAGCCTCGGAATTCATATTGGGCCATGAATTCTTCGAAGAGTTCAAAAATAAAGAATGCAACGAATATGACAAGACTCTGCCAAGTTTGATAAAGGATTAAGGTCTCTGGCTCCTCTTCATTTAGAATTGAATGTGAAAGAAGCGATATATTCCATTTCTTCGTTGGAGCCATTATAGATATGTGGCGATGATGACTTATCGTTGTTGAATTCCCGGAAGGACGCGG
The DNA here is from genome assembly GCA_010110895.2 of Picea sitchensis. Lineage (NCBI taxonomy): Eukaryota > Viridiplantae > Streptophyta > Pinopsida > Pinales > Pinaceae > Picea > Picea sitchensis. Next base: position 92,520 of record SNQJ01S0013502.1, read on the forward strand.
CTCATTTTTACATCTAGTGGGTACCTCTCATTTTTCGTGTGGCAGAAGTTTGCTCATTCAATTGAGCAAAGGTACTCTCTGATAATTTATTCAAAAAAATCACCGAGTACCAAGAGAAACGTGGAGGCGTCCGACCTACATATCGCATATATTATGGATGCTATATGCCAAGAACACCTTCCTCCTAATGAAAATGGGCTTAGGTATCGAAGATAAGAAATTTGTGCATATACGATAAATTGTGGGAGAACGTGCAAAATAATTTCATTACGAAATTTTTAGCTGGAGTGATAGTGCCCTGCCGCGTCACCATTTTAGCCTTTACTTACCCCGCATCCACGAGGGCACGGCCACAGTCTGAAACCATATCCTGTGGTGGAAGAACAATTCTCATATTTGAGAATTGAATCTTGTTCCTCCTTTGGCGCTCCCACAGTTTATCCCCAACAAAGCGTAGCCATCGCTTCATGAAAGCGATTGGTAGGCGTGAACAAAAATTGAAAAGAATTGGCAAAAGGTATGGCCGTCTTTTCTATCGGCTTAACTCTTTTTCTTAATGAATTTTGGGCAGCCACAAAGAGGCATTTGACCTTAGAAGACTTAAATGTGCTCTCGGTATAAAAGCATGACCCGCACGAATTCGTAAAGTACTCATTTGGGAAGTTCGCGGTTAAAGAAGTTAGAGCGAAGACTCTCCTTGATTGATGTTTTCGAGGGAGCTCAATCATGATAGGAAGTACAATTCCGAATAAATTAATCTACCAACCGAAAGCGAGTATCTTGAGATTCGGTAGAATAGAGGCGATGTCTTCCGTGACATTAAGGAGGAAAACGCGGTGCCTAAGGATAAGGACAAAGGAAGCAAAGGTTCGAGGGCAAACCTCTAACCCAGAGCATCGAGGAGAAAACTAGGAAGAAAAACCACGACAAAGAAGAGTCACGAGCGAAGGAGATCGAGAGAAAGCAGGAAAGAAGCTGTGATCCTCCTGGAGCGAGTCCCTGGGGAGGAAATAGTTCACACGAAGGTCAAATCCGAAGCGCGAGCAAAGACTCCGGCCCCCTAAACAACAAAGTCACTCAACACCGAAGGCTGGCTCAATCGGAAGCCCATATCACTTCTATCCACTGCTGTCGGCCACAGCGGATGTTATGAGGATTGGATGTTGTGAAGAATTGGAGACCTATAAAGAGCTGATGAATTCTTTTTTGATAAAAAGAGAAAAGGTGTAGTTAAGCAGGAATTTCATCATGAGGGTGGGTCTACTGTCAAAAGGTACAAACTGATAACTGATGGGAAGAACAAAGAAAAGATGAGTTTGCCACAAAGATTGCGGGAACGCTGGGAGCATACGCAACAGCAAATCAAATATCAGTCGCGACATTGAAAAATCAGATCAAAGCAAAGAATCAGTTGATCAAGACCCTCGAAGCTCGAGTAGCCTCAACCACCAAAGATGCTAAGAGCCAAACAAATGGAGCCATACAACTGGCCCGGTTAGCAGATAGGAAAAAAATTGAGGTCCTCAAGACCAAAATTGAACAGGCGAATTCGGTTATACGAGATGGCCGGGTGCAGTTCGAACACCAGAGGGATACAATCATGTAATTACGGGCTCAGGTACAGGTTGCAGAAAGCAAGATGATCAACGTAGAAGGGTTTAAATCCCGAGAGATCGATATTCGGAGCAGGATCCCTTCTGCTCAACAGAGTCTACTATACAAAATTAGGGATTTTAGAAAGGGTTGCTTTTTAATGAATCAGATCTCTCAAGATTTGATTGTCAAGGATAGGGATGCAGAAGCCGCTCGGCTCATCTTCCTGGAAGCCGTGATAGCCACCCGGAATGGTTTTTCAGCAGAGACCCCCGGGCTCTCATTCGAAGAATAGACTAGAGGCAACATTCTTTTAAAGATCTGGGAACATGATATCGCGTTGAGCAAATAACAGGCGAAGACAGTGACAAGTTATCTTGAAGAAACCTTCAAGATCATTGATCATCTTTGAACCTTAAGGGTGGAGAGGGGAGGAGACATAGAGAATCTGAGGCAAACAAACATGGAGCAAATCTTCCTTGATATAAAAGGAAGAAATGAAAAGAATTTGATAGAAATCTCCAAAATAGATAAGACAAGTATGTTCCAAAATGAGGAGCATCTCATTCGGCATCGACTGTACCTTTCGGCACCATTGGCATCATAAATAAATATATATGGAAGATAGAATTCCACAATTAACTCGAGACTGCTATGTTGCCGAAGACAGTTGTCAAGCAGACCAGCCGCATCTCGTATCCCAATTCTTAGAAAAGTGTAGGATATGCACGGAGTCTAAGAATTGGGATACGAGACGCGTCGGTTTTGCTGGGCGAGTTGAAGAGATGAAATGATTTGGCATTCAACAGCTGCCCAGCAAAACCGACGAGTCTTGTATTTGATTTTAGACAGGTGTATGATATACACCGATCTATGTAAAAGAAACACTGGAGTACCTTTTTGTATAAATAGGAAAGGCAAGAAACACCAATTTTGATTTTTGGTACCCTATTATGTGAGAATTCTCTAAGTGAAGAAAAGATAGTAAAGAAAGCAAATCCAAGATTCTAGATTCTGTCAGTATCTCTCAAGTTTGTTTTGTCATGTTCATTGTTTCTTTTCATTTTCTCTACATAATTAAGTTTGTGTCCATGTTCATTGTTTCTTTTCATTTTACTCTACACAGTTGAAAGATATCACTATAACTCAGTACCACCCCTACTATAGTGAAGCAAGTTCATACTGCTGATAATTGTCCCTTGTCTTTCCTGCAGAGCTATTAGCGAATTAGCAAGATAAATTCTTCGCTATAGGATGGTATGTTACTTGCATCTTGTCGTTTGATGTTAGTTTTAATTTCTTCTCCCAATATATGCGTGAGTTTTCTTTGATAAAGCTTTTCATTTTACTTCCTACTCTAGAAGTATTCTTAGTTAAGTTTTATACTCTTACAAAAATCATCACGATTCTGGAAAAGAAGACTAGCGTTTATAGTCTATTTCTTTCCTACACAAAAGTTTTCTCTTATGTTCGACCGAATTGTATAAGCCATTAAAATTTCTATTTAAATCATTTCCATACTCTTACTTTTCCTCAATGACTGTACCCCCGGTGATTCAACCCAATATTCAACTGGGGGTACTAGACCAAACCAATATCGCATCAAACCTTTTCAGCACGATTCTTAGAAGCGGCTAATGCAGGAAAATTAGAGCGTTCATGGAAACCCATTGAACAAAACACATCCTGCCATCACCAGAAGACAGTTGGAGGAAGCTAGGCGTGGGCGGCCATTGAACAAAGCATCACCATACAGGAACAGTTGGAAGCTAGGCATAGGGAACATAGGAATCTTCCTTAGATTCTTATACCGAAGGGATTTTATCACTATTTACACCTTGCACCTCTTTTCGGATGCCTTGACACTATACTTTGAGCCTTAGTACAGACTCAGGAACAACACTTTCTAAGGTATGTTATTTATAGGTCATTTCACCATCTTCACAATAATTGTTTTTCTAGAATGATTCAGACCGTGAAATTGGGAGGTCGTTGAGGAAACATATCCAAGTATTTGTGATACAAATTTCAGCTCGTGGGTCGTATTTCTGGAGTTACACCGCGTGGAAAATAGGGTTTGTGGCTAGTCCTGAAACTAGTCTAAAACAAGTGTTTCTAGTAAAAACGTCATAAATTCTTCACAACAGATCCAAATTCAGTAATACCAAATGTAATTGTTAGAGTACAGTCTATAGTATTCTATGTACAATTTTCAGATGCATGCAACAAATATTCCGTGCGGGGCACGCTCTACAAGTTCTCTCTCTAGAATAATACATAATTCAATAAGGTATGCCATTTTTTCTATAACTCCTTTTATGAGAGGATCCAAGTAGTGAAACCTAGAGGAATTGCATAAAAGACGCTAAAGAGCATTTTGTATTATTTTCAGATCTTTATTCATTACAAGTACATAGTTATGATTATTAGAAGTTAGGGTTGTTGACTAATCCAAAACTAATCATGTGAGACTAAAGTAAAGTTTGATCAAAATGATAGTCTCTTGTTGTTAAAGTTAAGGAAGGTTTGCAGGTATGTGATCATATACACTAGGTCTATTACAGAGTTACCAATAAGATTTGGATGATGAAATTGATGAGTCTTTTGGTTGAGGTACATGTTGGGCACATGGTTGAGACAAGTAGTTGATGAGTTGGCACATACATGAGGTGTATAGTTGATGATGTTGGCACATCTTGATGAGTCACAGTTCATTTGTATTTGATGCATGATTGATACATATTTGGTGCATGGTTGATGCACTCGTTGATGGTATGGGTTGAGGTACAGGTTGGTGCATGGTTTATGCACTTGTTTATGGTACAGGTTGATTATAGGTTGTTTGGACATGTTATTGTGACAGGTTATTTGTACAGGTTTGGTGCATGCTTGATGCATTTGTTTATGGTAAAATTTGAGGTATAGGTTGATGTATGGTACATGTTGGCATAGGTTATTGGTACAGGTTGTTACATGTTGTTTGGTACAGGTTGATTGGTACATGTTTACAACAATATATCTCACAGCGATAATGTGACAATGGTTCCATCATTTTACTTCTACGTCAGGGCGGTTGGATGGGGCAAGGACAGGTGGTTGTAGCCACCTTTCAATTGTAGCCGGAGAACATAGGGGGTTGTAGTCTCCTTCTGGTTGTAGCCAGGGAATTGGGGAGTTGGAGCTTCCCTCAGGTTGTAGCCTGAGAAACTAGGGGGTTTGAGCCTCCTTCCAATTGCAGCTGGAAAACAAAGGAAGTTGGTGCTTCCAATGAATGCAATTCTTAAAGACATATAAGAAAAAAAATTCTGTGGTTTTCTCTCGGTTTGGGTTTCCACGTAAAAACACCGGTGTACTGTGTATGTGTATGATTGCTCATTTGTTCATTGTTTGTTTACTCTGCAATTATTGGATGATAATGCTACATTGATAACACTTGCATTTGTGGTTAAAAAGTATTGAATTACTCTATTACTGATTTGCCCCCCCTCTCAGTAATCCAACATTCAATTGGGGCCAATGGTTGGAACCAAAAGCACACTTGAAAAGTGTTGTGGCCAATAGATATATGAAGGGATTGATTGTAGCTATGTTGAACATAAGGAAGGATCTAATCCCATGTGCATGAATGTTTGGAGTTTTACATTCTCAGGATATGCATAATCATCATGTTGACTACCTTCGTCCGTCCATCGGTTTGGGGGTGGAAGGTAGTTGATTTGGTAAGCTTGGTGTCCATTAATTGCCATAGAATAAACCTAAATTTACTCAAGAACATGCTATCACGATCTGAAATAATAGTCTTTGGTAGCCTAAAATCAACCCAAACACACTCGAAGAAGATCCTAAAAATGGACTCTATTGTGATACTCTTCTTGCATGGTGTCAAAACTGCCATCTTAGAGAATCGATCAACGACCATGAAGATACAATCATTACCATGCTTGGTTGAAGGTAAACCGGAAATGTAATCCATGGATATGGACTCCCAAGGCCTATCAGGAGTAGGAAGAGGGGTGTGTAGCCCCTATTTCTTAATGGTAGGTTTGGAAATGGTGCAAGAATTATATGATCTGGTATACTTTCTGACATCTTATCAAATATTTGGCCAATAAAAATACTTGTGTAGTATTGTCACTATTTTTTCCACACCAAATTTTCCTACCAGCTGACTGTAATGGGATTTGGAAATCAACTTTTCATGCTTGGTTGAAGGAACACAGAGTTGGCCCAAATGGCATAGTATTCCATCCTAGAGATGAAAGTATGAAAAAGATGTGCCTGAACCTAGTGTTCAATATGCATCAACAAATTCAGGATCGTTGTCATATAATTGGGACCACCATGAGGTCTCGTGCCTATAAGAGTTGAGCACCATGGTCAGTGCTACAATTGGAGGTCAACTAAGGTAGTTGGAAACTTGATTGGTATTTCCCTTCTTGTACTTTATGTTCAAGAGGAATTGTTGTAGGTATGTGGACCACTTCTGGTGGTGGTCATTCTGTAACTTCCCTTATGCCTACATGAATTTCAGAATATTGTGGTCAGTGTGGATGATAATTTCCTTCCCCATAATGTAATTCTTCCACTGTCGACATGCCTACACAATAGAGTACATATCCTTGTCATAGGTGGGATACATGCAAACAACATCAGATATTTTTTCATTATCATAAGCAACCATATGTCCATGTTAAGTGAGGATGACATTGATAGCATAATCTAAGGAATATGTCTCAATCTCTAGTGGCTATTGTAGATCTAGCAATGTGAGGACTAGTGTAGAACATAGGTGGTGTTTCAGATCCTGTAATTCTCTCTGTTGTGATTTAGACTAGGGAAACTTGGCTTCAACTCCTTCCTTAGTCACTTGAATTAAGGGCCAAGCTATATGAGAGAACCCCAACATGAACCTGCAGTAGAAGTTGGTGAGGCCCAAAAAGATACAGAGCTTTGTTAGAGTCGTTGGTGCTAGCCAATTATGAATGAATTGGATCTTGGTTGGGTCCACATGCACCCCATGTTAATCCATGATGTATCCTAAGTATTGGATTATCTACATGTAGAATGATCATTTATCTAGGTTTGTGTATAACTTATGTTACTGCAGGGTGCTTGGAATTTGTTGAATGTGTTGCAAGTTCTCTTCCTAGGTGTAGTTGAAGACGAGGATATCGTCCAAATAAAAAACCATGAAAGAGTTTGTGAATGGCCACAAGATATCATCCATCATCCTCATGAATTTTGTTGGAGAATTATTCAAGCCAAAAGGCATGACCAACCACTCAAAAAGGCCTTGTTTAGATTTGAAGGTTGGCTTCCATACATGAGTTAATTCTATCGAAACTTGGAGATAGCCGAACTTCAAATCGATCTTACTGAAGAAATTTGCACCCTTGATATAATCAAGAACATTGTCAATCCATGGGATCAAGGATCGATTCTTGACAATTATTTGTTTAGGGCTCTATAATTAATACAAAACCACCACATTCCATCCTTCTTATGCACCAATACAATTGGGCTCCCACAAGGTGAGGAGCTTGGTTGAAAGTGGCCCTTGATGATGAGATCATGAATTTGAAACTTTATTTCCCAATTCTCTAAAAGCGGGAATATGTATATTGGAACATTGGGCAAGGAAGCACTAAGTATCAAATCAATAGGATATTTTACTTGACATTGCATAGGCACCCCTATAGGTGAAGCGAAGAGGTTTCTTATTCCTCTATAAGCTTGTCCATCTGTTTCTACTGTGTAGAGAGACCCCGTGTTGAAGATGTGGTGGTTGCAGTGACCTTTCATTCTCTTCTGACTGAACCATGAAGAGGACAAACTTTTCAGTTTGTGAGATTACTTTTTGGCGTTGTTTTTTTGAGATCAATGAAATCACAGTAGTCAGAACTATCTTAGGTACCTTGTAGGGATAACCCCCTAGAGTGATAATGAAATTATGGGGTTGAGACTCATAAAAAGTATGATGTTTCCACATATAAATTTGTCCGAAGAGAACATCACAAACTTTGAGTGGGGAAAAATCACATGGCACCTCATATTTGAAGGGCTTGATGTTGTAGGACAAACGACATTGTTGGTTGACATGAAGGTATTTTCCATCGCTCAACCAACCAATGGTGTATGGTTGGGTGTGTGGCATCATCGAAAACTTCAATCTATTGATTAAATTGGACGAGATCAAGTTCTTTTTTCTCTTGCTATCAAAAATTAAATGTAGTGGGGTTCCCTTTACCCACATCTGTGAATGGAAGATTCAGTCCCCTTCCTCAAGCTCCTCTGACTTGTCTAGTTGGATATTTGTGGTTGCGATGGTAGCAGTAGGTTCCACATTGATGATACATTGTCCGTTATCCTACTCGAAATCAAAGTTTGATTCTGGGTTCGACTCTTTTTCTTTAAGCTCGACTAATTGTGACTATTTTGAGCGACATTCATAAATTTTGTGCTAGGGGATTTTGCAGAACTCACACCACTTTCTAGTGTCCTTCTTTGTCTTCCCATTAATCTTATTTTCTTGTGGCTTGGAACAGATCTCTTGAAGTTGGCATTCCTTTTTTTTTTCCTTGTTCTGCAAGTTATGGCTACCTTTTCCATGCTTCTATTCTTATAGATTTGCAAACTTGAACTCCCTCTTATTTTGCTGCTTAAATTTCTTGCTGATTTTGATAGCATATTGATAAGAAACTCCTAGTGAGAAGATGTCCAAGAAATCCATCTGTATTTGGATGTACTTGTTTAGGCCACTATGACACTTCATAACTAGGTTCCACTTAAGTCTCTTATACCCAACTTTGAGAGTAAGGTATGAAATATGTTGGTGTACTCTGGTACCTTCTGGTCTCTTTCTTGACACAGAGTCGTCCATCTCATGTACTAGTCATCATAGTTTCCAACAAGATATAACTCCTCCTTGAGGGAATCAAAAAATGTTTCGCAAGTGGGTCTTGTCTTAAATGTAATAGAATCATCTTCATTATGTCTCTGCTAGTAACATTCTCACCAAGTTTTGACATGGGGGATGGATTTAAGGAGAGAAAAGGTGATATTTTTAGTGTTGGAAGAATTTTGAATAGAGTATTACCTTTCTAAAAGATTCAACCATTTCTCCAAATCATCTGCATCTATTGGGCCTCCAAATAAGGGGATATCAAATTTAACTTGTACCTTGAATGGTGTCACACCTCCAAAATGGAAGCTTGTTGAAGGTGCCTTGTCTATCGTCAATAGCTGTCAAAAGATCTAGGTGAAATTGTCTATCATTCATTTTGATGTCACGCAAGGGATTCGTTGAGAAATATTTTGAAAGGATCTCTTTCTCCATCATATCTCTTTCCTTTCACCATGGGAGGTTTCTTGGTTCGGCGAGAGCGATCGTCCCCAAATGAAATTAGATCAAGACCCAACTCTCTATACCCCGACCTTGTCAGGGACATGCAGTGAGAAATAACAAGAATAATGAAATGATAACACTGGTCTAGATGATATTGTGAAAGAAATGAGATATGAAAAAACCATAGCAAAGAACACAAAAATACAGTGAAACACACTTCTATTAATGAATAAAATAACAGAATACCGTAAAACACAAACTGACTAGAATGGTGGTAGCTTATTTATGAAGAGAAAGAGATATCAGATACGCTCATTCTAAAAAAATGATTACAAAGAGGATGAAAAGTGCCTTTTATCATAAATCCTAAAAGACATAGAAGAAAAAACTCTAAACATCAGAACCCTAACCCTAGAAGATGAAATTCCAAAAGTATTGTGGGCCCTGAGGTGGTTAGTTGATACGTCAATTTCCCATGGGCACAAATTTTGCATACAATCTTTGTTTCGGGTACACGATAGCTCGTTGGAAATAAATATCCGAGGATTACTACTTTTGGCAAACCCTATCCCCCAAAATGTAAAAAAAAACATCGTTTAGGGCCTCAAAATAGCCCCAAAAGTTTGGGGCTTGAAAAAATGTAGAAAAACCACCAAGAAGATATAGAATCATTGAGTTAGTGGAAAAGGTGGGAGACCATCGATATCCACTTGGATTAGGATATGTAATGAATTAATGAATGCATATTTCAATTTTAGAGAGGAAGCATGCTCATCTAAGATCCGAATGGATATTTCAGATCTAGAATGGCACAAGCACCAATGAAAAATTAGTAAGACAAATCATATCCTAACAATATTTCATAGAAAATGAGAAGGTTTTTGGAGAGAGTGACTCTGATACCATGAATATATTGGGAAAACAACATCATGAGAGAAGGAAACCTTTGTAACACCAAAAATCCTTCCAGGAGGAAAAAAAATGAGAGAATGTTCATTATATAAAGTTTTCTATATTGGAATACAAGAGGAATCCCTCTATTTATAACAAGCTTCAGAGAATCTTGTCATTAAAGAAGGATAGTTGGATAGTGGTTGGTGACTATTCTAGTTGGGAAAATAGTGACTTGCCTATGTAAGATTAAAACTGTGGATAGTTGGCTTACAACTGTCTACTAACACTCCCCACTCCAAATTTCGATTAGATTTTGTAGGTACTAGTCTTTTGTTGCGATTTACATCCTCACATAAATAATGTCTCTTTTATCTAGCTGGATATTGGTGGCCACCCACCTATTCCACTGGATCAAAGAACAATTTCCTTTTTGGCATTTGTTTTACAACTTTTTGGGTCCCAAACTTCCAAGGCCGCTTTGAGACCCTAAATGATGTTTTTTGGGCTTTGAAGCACCTAGCATGTATTAGGAAGCAAATTCTAGGTCGAAAAAAATATGTACTTGATTATACCTTTCCAACGATGTATCGAGCGCCTCAAATGGAGATCATATGCAAAATTTACGCCCTTGGGAAGTTGACATATCAACTACCCCCATTGGGGCCCACAAAACTTTTGGCGTTTCATCTCTCGGGGTTAGGGTTTTGGATGTTTAGGGTTTTATCATTATTTTTTATGTTAAAAAATCCTTTGGAGCCTCATTGTACTCATCTTCTTGCGAATGAGCATAGCCGTCACATCTCTTCTTAGAGATAAGTTGCCACCATTCGAGCAAGTTTGTTTTAGTCTGCATTTTTACAGTTTCAACAATTTCTCTTTATTAATAGAAGTAAATTCTTATTGTATCTCTTTGTGTTTCTTTGTTATACATCTATATTTCATTTCATTCCATTTATAAATTTGGATCAGTGATATCGGAGCGATGTGCTCTATATTTATTTCTCAGGGCATGTCCCCAATGAGGCCAGGGTACAAGGAGTTGGGACTTGAAGTAGTTTATCCCTTGCAAGAGCATCCCCGCTGATCAAGAAGACCTCCCATGGCGGAAGAAAAGAGAGACGATGGAGCATGAGATCCTTTTAAACTGTTTCTCGAGGAATCCCTCACATGAAAAAGGAATGAGATTATGGATAACTTTGCATAGATCATTCGACGACTGCCAACAAGCGATGCATCTTCATCAAGCTTCCACTTTGGAGGCGCCACCCCCTTCAAGGTACAAGTCAACTTTTATATACCCTTATTTGAAGGCTAGATATATGTGGATGTTGTAGATAAATGGTTGAATATTTTAGAAGGGTATTTTTCGGTTCATAACTTTTCCAATAGAGAAAATATTACCTTTGAGCTCCTTAAGGTTCTCCCCCATATCAAATATTGGTGGGAGACTTACTGCGAGAAAAGGAACACTTAGGAATCTGCAATATTTTTGGTTGCACCCACTTGGAATTCTTTCAGGGATGTTATTAAGGAACAATACTACCATGTTGGAAGATACAATGACTAGTATATGAAATAGACCACATTGGGACAGGAAAAGGACCAAACAGTACCATAGTTCACAAATATCTTCCATACCTTGCACACTGAGTTGGGTATCAAATACTCCGAATGACATCTAGTGCTCAAGTACCCTGGTTGTCTACATAGATACATCCAAACATAAATGGAGTTTCTGGACATATCATCATTTGGCACAACTTATCGATATGTTGTCAAAATAAAGAAAAAAATTAAACAGAAGAAGCAGGAGTTTGGATTTGCAAATTTCTCATAGAAAAATTAGGGTAAAGGCAACCCCAAACCACAAAACAAAAGACAGAGAAAGGATGGACCCCCTTAAAAAAACCATTAAAATACACAAACAAATAAGGGCAATGAGAATATGAAGAAGGACACTGGGAAGTGGTGTGAATTCCATAAAATCCCCTGGCATAATGTCGATGAATATCGCTTGAAGCAGTCGTTGGTGGTTGAGATGAAATCTTTAGAGTCAGAGGCAGGTTCCAACTCTAAATCAAATCCAAACAAGAGGAGGCAGATCATTAATGCAGAACCCAGTGCCACCATCGCTACCACCAAGGTCCAACCAAGTGAGATAGAAGAGCCGAAGGAAGGTGAATGCCTTTTTCACTCGCAGATGTGGGTGAAGGGTGCTCCGTTGCAATTCATTGTCGATAGTGGAAGTAAAAATAACTTGATATTAGCAGAGGTCATCAAGCATTTGAACATGTCGATGACACCACATTCGAAACCCTACACCATCGGGTGGCTCTGCCAAGGAATAGATATTTGCATTAGCCAATAGTGTCGTCTTCCCTATGACATTAAGCCCTTGAAGGATGAGTTATTGTGTGATATTTCCCACCTTGAATTTTGTCATGTTCTTTTAGGCCAATCATACTTGTGGAAACAACATGTTGTATATGAGTCTATACCTCGCAGGGTTATTATTACTTTGGGTAGACAATTGTACAGGATACCGAAGGTAGCTCCACCTACTTCCATTTCTTTTGTCTCTTCTAAGCAATGCAAGAAGGTCATTTCCCAGACCAGGAAATTTATCTTCTTCATGATTCTCTCTCAAAGTGAACATAAGGTTGCAACCACATCCATGGCCTTTGCACAGGGCCTCTCCACGTAGCATAAAAAGGTGGAAAAGATAGTGGAAGAATACAAAGAAATCTTCTCCTCACCCATCGGGGCACTAGTGCACTGTTAGGTCAAGCATTCAATCGATATAACTCTCGATGCACATCTACCCAATGGGCTAGTCTATCACCACTCTTTGATGGAAAATGAGGAAATCAAGTGAAATATCCAAGGGATGCTTCAAAAGGGGCACATCCGACCCAACTGCTCACCCTGTGGGAGCCCAATTATACTCGTGCAAAAGAAATATGGAACTTTGTGAATATGCATTGATTACACAACCCTAAACAAAATCACAGTCAGGAACCGATATCCAATTCCCTGAATCGATGACCTTCTTGACTAGATCAAGGGAGTCAAGTTTTTTAGTAAGATTGACCTGAAGTCTGGCTACCACCATGTCCCAATATAATAGACTGATGTATGGACGACTACTTTCAAGTCCAAAGAAGGTATTTTTGAATGGCTATTCATGCCCTTTGGTTTGACAAATGCTCCAGTAACTTTCATGAGATTGATGGATGATATATTGTGGCCTTTCACCAATTATTTTTTGGTGGTATATCTAGATGATATCCTCATCTTCAACAAGAATTGGGCAAAACACTTGCATCATATTCAACGGGTCCTTCACGCTCTGCGACAACACAAGCTATATGCTAACTTGGAAAAATTCTCCTTCGGCATGAACATGGTCCAATACCTAGGATACATTGTTGACGAGCATGGTGTGCATGTGGATCCAACCAAGATCCAACTCATTCGTGGCTGGCCAGCCCTGACCACACTAACCATGCTTCGAATTTTCTTAGGAATTTCCAACTTCTGTCGTAGGTTCATGTTGGTATTCTCCCATATTGCATGGGCCCTCAACCAAGTGACCAAGGGTGGTGGAAAGGAAAAGTTGGTGTGGGGGAGGTCACAACAACAAGCATTCAATGATGTGAAAAATCGCTTGTGCTCGGGTATAGTACTCTCCTTACCTGATCTACAACAACCTTTTTAGATTGAGACCGATGCTTCAAACTATGTCGTGGGCACAGTTCTCACTCAACAAGACCATTCAGTGGAATATCATAGTGAGACACTATCAGATGTCATCCGTAAGTACCCCACCTATGAAAAAGAAATGTATTCATTGTACAAGACCGCCAACAATGTAAGAACTACATTCTTGGGAAGGAGATAGTCATCCACACCGATCACAAACCTATGTAGTTCATGCAAACAAAAGGAAAATTGTAGAAGGATCGCCATCAAAATTGGTCCACATACTTGCAAGAGTTCCATATCAACATCAAATATAACACATAGAGCACCAATCATGTCGTTGACTGCCTCAGTCGACTTCCAGTTGCATCCTTAACCAAGGTGCTCCACTCTTGTGGTCATGAGGCATTCAAGTGGCCCCAACTCTAGAAGAGAGATCCCAACTTTTCTACCACTTACCAGATGTTGGGCACGATGTGACTGTCACTGACTTTCATCTTCAGGACAGACTGTTATGCCATCTGGGCCACCTTTATGTTCCTTGAAGAGAGCGTACAAAGATGATTTGGGAAGATCACTATAATAGGATTGTAGGACATTTTGGCATGGGAAATACTGTGGCAGTACTACAAAATCATTTATATTGGCCGAAACTGCGCTAGAACATGAACAAGTATATTAGGTCCTGCACTACATGCGCCATTGCCAAACTAGCCACTAAGAAGCAAGGCATGTACACCCCTCTGCCTACTCCCAATAGACCATGGGAATCCATCTCAATGGACTACATGTTGAGCCTTCCTTCAACCAAGTAGGGAAATGAGTGTGTTTTTTTGGTGGTTGATAGGTTTTCTAAGATGTCCATCCTAATAACATGGAAGAAGAATATAACAATGGAGGCCATTGCCAAGCTATTCTTCAAACAAGTGTGGCTACATTTCAGGATACCATAGACCATCATATCATATCAGGACAATTGGATCCTCAACACATTCTGGTCCAGCCTCTTGTAACTGTTGGACACCAAGCTCACCAAATCCACTGTCTTCCATCCCCAAACTAATGGCCAGACAAAAGTCGTCAACATAATGATCGTGCATATCTTGTGCATGTACAACTTCAAACATTTGTGCACATGGGATGAGAGTCTCCCCTATGTTCAACACAACTACACAGAGCCCTTCATAGCTTGACTGACCACAGTCCCTTTCAGGTGGGGTTGGGATTTCAACCATTGGGTCCCATTGATGTTGTGTTTCCCCTTGTATCCACACAAGAAGAATCATCCCATGTTAAATATGAGGCCGACAAAGCCACCAAGTTTATTGAATGGATTTAGCACATCTGCCAACAGGTCCATGATATTTTACTGAAAGCCAATTCTAAGTACAAATAGTGCCATGATCAACACTAGGTGTCGCACAAGTTTCACGTGGGAGACAAGGTCTAGTTACATTTCCGGAAAGAGCACCTTATAGGACCCCATCGAAAGTTTCATCCACTTTTCTATGTACCTTACACCATCATCAAGGTTGTGGGTGACAATTCTTTTGAGATAAGTATTCCCCCCTTCCTTGGTCTACACCCAATGTTCAATGTGGAACTCCTTCGACCAAACTTCCCACAATTATTGGACACATCGGAGAGTGCAGAGCAGTTGACACCGATAAAGCTCAACCCTGACTGCATGGAACATAAATCCATTGATCAAATCATGGACTCTCATATTAAGGGCACTCTCCAATAGAGGATCCAACTTTATCTGATTGTCAGAGCAAGGTAGCTCCTACACCAAGGCAAGTGGCTCACCCAAGGCCAAGTTCAACAAAAGTTTCCCCATTTGATGGGGGCTCTCAATGAAATGGAGACCATTGCTTCCTAGG
>SNQJ01S0013502.1:107943-118578 GCA_010110895.2 Picea sitchensis
CTGATCCAGGTGGATATCAGTGGCCACCCACCTATTCCACTAGCTAAAAGAACAATTTCCCTTTTGGCAGTTTTTTTACAGTTTTTCGGGTCCCAAACTTTCGAGGCCGTTTTGAGGCCCTAAACGACGTTTTTTGGGCTCGACAACGCCTAACATGTAGTTGGAGGAAGATGGTAGGCCGAACAGAAAATGTAATCCTCAACTATATTGATCCATGTGGATATTGATGGCCACCCACCTATTCCACTTGGGCCCCCACCAGTGTTTCTTTCAGTTTTTCAGTTTCCTTAATTATAGCACAATTTACTATTTTTGGCAGTTTTTCGGGTCCTAAACTTCCGGAGCCGTTTTGAGGCCCTAAACAACGTTTTTTGGGCATGGTCCGATCGACTAATATTTTTCCATTCTATACCATGATATTTACCATTAGAAGTTGTATTCCTTGGATAGATCTTTCTGACAATGTATCATATGCGTCAAATGGTGATAGTATGCCAAAGTTATGACCCCGAAAAATTGATGTACCAATTTACCCCGACGTGGCCCATATTCTGGCATTTCATCTCCTAGGGTTAGGTTTTTGGATGTTTAGGGTTGCCATTGTTTCTCAATAATATATAGGCCTTTGAGCCTCATTGTAACAAAAATTTCAGAGGCCTGTAGCCGCCACATCTCTTCTTAGAGATAAGCTACCAACGTCCTAGCTAGTTTATTTATATTCTGTCTGTAAACAAATTTCAGTTCTTTGATATTAATGAAATGAAGTGTTATTTCCACTGCATCTTTGTATTCATGGTTATTTGTGTATTCTGTTGCGTTCCGACATAAATTTGGATCAGTGGTATCAGAGCGGTCTTCTCTTTCTCGATCCTTCTTTACATGTCCCCAAAAAGGTCGGGGTATAAGGAGTTAGGGTTCGATATGGTTGAACCTTTGCAAGATCAACCTTGCAAACCCTGACGACCACCCATGGGGGACGAAAAGAAAGACGAGGGAGAATGATATCCTATCAAAATATTGCTCGAGGAGGCGCTTGAAAAAAAAAAGGAACGCGATGATGGATACATTCGCATAGATCCTTCAACGATTTCCCACTAACAGTACATCTGCATCCAACAACCACTCTGGAGACACAACCCCTTTTTAGGTAAAAGTAAAATTTGAAATTACTATATTTGATGGCCAAATAGATGCAAACGTCGTAGATAGATGGTTGAATCTATTAGAAGGATATTTCTCGGTTCATGACTTTTCTGTYTGGGAGAAGATTATTTTTTCACTGCTCAAAGCCGCCCCCCATGTCAAGGACTAGTGGGAAACTTACTGTGAGAAAAAGGATGAGGAKGAATCCTCTCTGTTCTCAGCCATACTCACTTGGAATTCTTTTCGAGACGCCATCAAGGAACAATATTATCCCATGGGGAGCTATGAGGACTAGTACATACAATGGACTACGATGCAACAACAAAGGGATCAAGATGTGCACGACTTGACGAATCTTTTCCATACCCTGCGCACAAAATATGGTACCAAAGATTCAGAGAAACATTTGGTGCTGAAGTACCGAAGTTGTCTACACATATACATTCATGAGGAAATGGAGTTCCTCGACATCTCCTCACTTGGTATGACATACCGATATGCTACCAAGATTGAACATAAATTCAAACAGAAGAAGCGAGAATTTGGATTTGCGAATCAAAAGCAGGTGGAAGGTGCCCCCAAACCGCAGAAAAAGGAATAAATCCAAGGCATGGCGACTCAAGACAACCTACCAAATCCGTAAGTAAAGAACAACATCGTGAAGCCGAAGAAGGACATGAGAAAGTAGTGTGAGTTCCATGAGAGCTCCACTCACAACACAAGTGAGTGTCGGGCCAAACAATCACTGGTGGCCGAGATGAGGGCTTCTGAATCATATGCATGCTCCAAAATTGAATCAGAACCCGAGAAGGGGAATGATAGAGGGAAGCAGATTATTGATGCAGATCCTAACGCCACTCTTTCCACCACGAAGATCCAAAAGGAAGAATCAGAAGATCTAGAGGAGGGGGAGCCTCTCTTCAACTCCCAGATGTGGGTAAAGGGTTCCCTGCTACAGTTCATTGTCGGTAGTGGGAGCGAAAAGAACCTCATTTCAGCAGAGGTCATGAAGCGGTTGGGCTTGCCTACCACAACACACCCACAACTGTACACCATCGCGTGGCTTCACTAAGGACGTGATCTCCACATCAACCAACAATATCACCTTCCCTACAACATCAAGCCCTTCACCGATGATGTATTATGTGACATTGATCCTCTTGATGTTTGTGATGTATTATTAAGCCAACCATACTTGTGGAAGAAAAATGTTGTGTACGAGTCCCGACCTCGCACTATTACTGTTACCTTGGGAAATAAATTGTATAGGAAATCGGAGGTACCACTTCCTGCCGCTATCTCTTTGGTTACTGCAAAACAATGCAGTAAGCTCATTTCCAAAACCAAGAAATTTGTTTTCCTGATGATCCGCCCTCAGGGCAAGAAGAACACTGTGGCCACAACCTTTAGAAAAGGCTCCTCCACACAACAACACCAAATGGACAAGGTCGTGGAGGAGTACCGAGACATCTTCACCTCACCTGCAGGGGTGCCTCTGCACTGTCAGGTCAAGCATCCCATCGATCTGACCCTAGGTGTGCCGTTGCCCAATGGATCGATCTATCGGTTCTCTGTTTTGGAGAATGATGAAATAAAGCGATAGATTTAGGAGATGCTGCAGAAAGGTCACATCCGACCAATTTCATCTCCCTGTGGGAGCCCGCTCATGTTGGTGTAGAGGAAGGATGGGACTTGGAGACTTTGTATTGACTATCGGGTGTTGAACAAGATCACTGTCCGGAATAGGTACCAAATCCCACAGATTAATGACTTTCTGGACCAACTCAAAGGGGAGAAATATTTCAGCAAGATCAACTTGAAGTCTGGGTATCACCAGGTACCAATCGAACTGTCCGATGTGTGGAAGACTACCTTCAAAGCCAAGGAGGGCATTTTCGAATGGCTGGTCATGCCTTTCATGTTGACGAATTCTCCCACAACCTTCATGAGGCTGATGGACAACATCTTGCGACCATTCACCAACTCATTTGTAGTAGTGTACTTGTATGACATCCTGATCTTCAGCTAGACTTGGGAAGAGCACCTCCACCACATCCGACGGGTCCTCCAAACACTGTGGAAACACAAGTTGTGTGCCAATTTTGAGAATTCTATTTTTGGCATGACCCAGGTTCAGTATCTGGGATACATTATTGATGAGCGTGGGGTGCATGTGGATCCAACCAAGATCCAAGTCATCCAGGATCGGCCAGCCTCGAAAAGTCTGACANGTGCCAATTTTGAGAATTCCATTTTTGGCATGACCCAGGTTCAGTATCTGGGATACATTATTGATGAGCGTGGTGTGCATGTGGATCCAACCAAGATCCAAGTCATCCAGGATCGGCCAGCCTCGAAAAGTCTGACAGAGCTTCACAACTTTCTGGGTCTTGCTAATTTCTACCGCAGGTTCATGTTGGGATTCTCTCATATCACTTGGCCTTTGAGTCAAGTCACTAAGGGAGGAGCGAAAGCAAAATTATTTTGGTCAGAATCTCAAAAAAGGGCGTTCGTAGAATTGAAACATCGCCTCTGCTATGCCCTAGTGCTCACATTACTAGATTTGCAACAACCATTTGAGATCAAGACAGATGCCTCTGACTATGCTATTGGGGAAGTTGTTACTCAACAGAGGCATCTAGTGGCATATCACAGCGCGACACTGTCTAACACAATCTGAAAGTATACCACTTATGACAAATAAATGTATTCCATTGTGCAGGCTTGCGAATAGTGGAAGAATTAAATTTTGGGGAAGGAAACAATCATCCACATAGACCACTAACCCCTACAGTTCATACAGACACAAGGGAAGTTGCAGAATGATCGCCATCAGAAGTGGTCCACATATCTGCAACAATTTCATTTGAACATCAAGTACAAGAACGACAACACCAATAATGTTGCAGACTGCCTCAACTGACAAACGATCGTGGTGATAACTACCATGATGAACTCTTGTGGGCATGAGACTTTTGATTGGCCGCTTCTCTACAAGAGTGATCCAGATTTCGGCCACACATACAAGATTCTCTTGGAGGGTAACCGAGTTCCAAATTTTCACCTCTAAGATGCACTACTATGTCACCTGGGACACCTTTGTGTTCCTTCAAGCAATCATGCCAAGATGATTTGGGAAGCGCACTATAGTCAGGTTGCTGGGCATTTCAGGGTCGAGAAAGTAGTGGCAGTATTGCAAAAGTATTTCTATTGACCAAACCTTCGACAGGATGTTGGGAAGTACATCAGATCCTGCATTGCCTACGCCATTTCCAAACAAACCATCAATAAGCAAGGCCTCTATACTCTGTTTCCTACCCCCAGTTGACCTTGGGAATCCATCTCCATGGATTACATGTCGGGCCTTGCTTCTACTAAGCATGGCAACGACTATGTTTTCGTGGTCGTCGATAGATTCTCAAAGACGACCATAATCGTTGTCACCAAATCCCAACAATATCCACCTTGACAACAATTAACCTAATACCTTGCTCCTTCCTTTTGTTCATCACTTTTTTTGCAAGCCAAGAGAAGCCAAGCACCATCGTAGCTTCTCTAAAAGTACTGGTTTTGTGAACATGTCTGCGCAGTTCTCTTTTGTATGCACTTTCTCAAGAGAGACTCCACGTTCATCGATGACCTGTCTTACAAAATGGTACTTGATAGGTATATGTTTTGTTTTACTGTGGTAGGATGGATTCTTAGCCAAGTGAATAACACTTTGACTATCACAAAGTAGCTTTACTTTGTCCTGCATCCTTCTAAACTCACCAAACAAACCTTTCAACCAAACTACCTCTTTGCAAGCATGTGAAGCATCTACATATTCTGCTTCTGTAGTGGATAAATAAATAATGTTATGTAGCTTTGACATCTAACTAATAGCTCCACTTGCAAGAGTAAATACATACCCAGAAGTCGACATTCTCTTGTCCAAATCACCTGCAAAATCTGAATCAACATATCCATAGACTAATTCAAAACCACTGTTATAAGTGATACAGTAATCACTTGTGCCCCTTAGATACCAAAGCACCCATTTCACTGCTGCCCAATTCTCTTTACCTAGATTTTCCATATACCCGCTGACAACCCCAACTGCATGTGAAATGTCTGGCCTTGTACTAACCATAACATACATTAGACTTCCTTCTGCATTAGCATATGGTATTTGAAACATATATTCCTTTTCTTATTTTTTACTAGGACTGAAACTGGTTTCACATCGTTCATACCAAACCTCAAAAGTATATTCTCAACATACTTCTGTTGTGACAAAAAAATCTTACCATTCCTCCTGTCTCTGAATATCTCCATGCCCAAAATCTGCCTTGTTGCTCCTAGATCTTTCATATCGAACGTCCTAGCCATCTAAGCCTTTAACCTATTGATCTCAGTTATGATTTTGATTGCTAAAAGCACATCGTCAACATACAATACTAAGATAATGAATATGCCATTATTCAATTTCTTAAAGTAGAGACAATGAACATACTCACTCCTTGTATAATTCTGGCTCACAATGAAAGATTCAAATTTCTTGTACCATTGTCTGGGCGACTGCCTCAGTCCATACAATGATTTCTTGAGTCTGCAAACAAATTTCTTGCTGCGATTTTGAACGAGCCCTTCAGGTTGTTCCATGTAAATTTCCTCATCCAAATCTCCATGTAAGAAGACAATTTTAACATCTAGCTGCTCCAACTCCAAATCAAGTAATGCAATTAATGCTAACACAATTCGAATTGAAATAGACTTAACAACTGGTGAAAAAATCTCATGAAAGTCAATACCTTCTTTCTGAGAATATCCTTTCACAACTAGCCTTGCTTTGTACCTTTCTAACTTATCATCAACACCCTTCTTCAGCTTGTAGACCCACTTGCAACCTACAATTTTCCTATCTCTTCGAAATTCTACCAGGTCCCATGTGGCATTCCTCTCTAATTCCTTCATTTCATCCTTCATTGCTTCTTTCCATTTATCACTGTTAGAACCCTTCACAACTTCTTGATAGCACGAAGGTTCATCATCATTAGTACTTAAAGAAACTGACGAAACAAAATCATCATACCTTCTTGGAGGAACTCTAACCCGCGTAGACCTCCTTAGGGAATTTTGTGGCTCATCCACATTCTTTTGATTGTTATCATCAACCATGTCTTCCTTTGCAGGAAACTCTTCATTAACATCTTCATAAACTTGTTCATGTTCACTTTCAACTGTATTTGAATTGGTTTCAAACTGAATCTGTTGATACTTAGGTACTTCTTCATGTTTCATTTGAACATCTACATCTGATTTGATGAGAGATGATTCATCAAATATTACATCTCTGTTAATGGTGATCTTSTGGGCAGTAGGATCCCACAACCTGTACCCCTTAATACCATCGCCATATCCAACAAAGATAAGCCTTTTTGCTTTTGGATCTAATTTAGAATGATGATGTTTCAAAATTAGAGCATAGGCTTCACAACTAAAAACTTTAAGATTAGAATAATTACACGTGTGACCTTTCCATACCTCTTTAGGAATCTTGCACTCTATTGTTGTTGATGGTGATCGATTCACCAGATAACAAGCCGTAGTTACCGCTTCTGCCCAAAGTTCATGCTGCAAGTTGGCATTACTTAGCATACTCCTTGATCTTTCTAGAAGAGTCATGTTCATGCGTTCAACAACTCCATTCTGCTGAGAAGTATAGGCAGTGGTTTTATTCCTATCAATCCCAAACTCCTTGCAATAGTTCTCAAATTCCATTGACGTAAATTCATCACCATTATCAGTTCTTAAACATTTAATAGACCTACCAGTGCTCTTTTCTACTAAATCTCTAAACTGCTTGAAAACAATAAATACATCAACCTTTCTTTTCAACATATAGATCCACACCTTCTTAGAGAAATCATCTATAAAATTTACAAAATATGATGATCCTCCATACGAAATATTAGGGGATTGTCCCCAAACATCAGAATAGATATAATCAAGGATTCCTTCACTGGTGTGTCTTCCGGTTTTAAATCTATACCTATTCTATTTTCCATAAATACAATGCTTGCAGAAATCTAACTTTAAAGACTTTAGACTAGGAAGTAACTTGCGATCAGATAATACCTTCAATCCTCTTTCTCTCACATGGCCCAACCGTTGATGCCACAGTCGAACAAAATCACTGTCGTTCTCAGATACTGCTTTCGCATGATCTGACGCAGTTCTTCCTTCTAACATAAACAAGTTTCCAATGTTCTTCGCCTTCATGACCAGTAGGATTCCGTTGTAGACCTTCATAACTCCACCTTGAACAATACTTTTATATCCTCCAGTATCTAAGACTCCCAAACAAACTAGGTTCTCCCTAAGATCAGGTACATGTCTTACACCAGTTAGTATTTTAACAGTTCCATCAAACATCTTAATTCGAATGCTACCAATTCCCAAAAACTTTACATGAGATATCATTTCTGATGTAAACTATTCCATCATCTATAGACTGGTAAGTAACAAACAAGTGTCTATGAAGACACATGTGATTTGAAGCACCATAATCTAATAATCGTTGTTGATCATGACATGAACCAATACTAATTGATAAAACTTCATCAGTCATACCTGAACCTGTTGTTGACCCTGTTTCAGTTGCGTTCACTTCCTTCATTTCTTTTGGAGAGTCTTCTTTGGAGGCTTGTTGTCTCTTCCAACAATCCTTCTTCAGGTGTCCAGATTTTCCACAAAACCAACACTTAATCTTTCTCAAACACAAATGTATGGCACTCAGTGCTCTCGCATCGATCTCATCCCAGTCTTCATCTGTTATGGTCGCGAGTTGCTTTGCTTTTCCCAAAAACGCCTTCACCACGTCTTGCTGCACGAGCAGATCATGCATCTTAACTTTCCATATCTTGAAATTGTTCTTTCCATTAGACTTCTCAATTTTGAATTTAACACTCTAAGTTTTCAACATTAGCAGGAGAACAAATTCCAAAACCACTGCTTATAAAACCAAGGCCCTTTAAAAAATTGTGGAGGAATAATGGTATAAACTCCACAAGGTTTAATAACAAACCTTTTTACTAACCTCACCTTTTATTAAAAAAGATTCACCTATTTAACCACCCACTTGAATTTTTCACGTTTTAAAAAGAAACTTCACTTTTGAGATAATTAAAAAATTCACTTTTTAATTCCTCCACCTTTTGTTTTATGCATACAATATTTTAATTCCAAATATTGTATAAAATTCATACCTTTGAAACATAAACCATGCGAATGTTTCTTTGAAGGGAGATCGACGCTCCTTCACTATGGATGGGGGAGCGCTAGTGTGAGATCAACGCTGCTTCACTATGGACGGGGGAGTGCCGACGCTCTGTGATGCAGAAACTGGGTGCGTGACTTTTACGAAAATTGGAATTTCACAAGTGTGAGGGCGTTGACACGCCTCTAACACTGCTTAGGGAGCGCCGATGACCTGCTACTCACTTCCACCTATGACACCTAATCAATTCACTTTCGATTTGATACCAATTGTTAGAATTGCAAATGCGGAAAACACAATTCACATATGATAATCAACAATCACGTAGATAAGAAACACAAAGATTTCACGCGGTTCACCCAAACGTTGGGCTATGTCCACCAAGCATATGTATTAATTGTCTTATTATTCAGATCACGGAGATTACAACAGACTTGCAAGCTCTCTCATATCCTCTCACATCCTCCCTCTCTCTTTCTCTACCTCTATGGGCTTACATGAATTTATATACATTTACACAAGAAACTGATTATTAAAGGCACTCCTATCCATATTCTAACTTGGTCTATTTAGTTGCAACCAACATAGAATAATAGGATCCAAATCCATCCTTGGAGGAATTCGTTGTGACCAAATCACAACACCTACTCTCCCATTCACAAATGATAAATTCCACGAAGCCATGGGAGAAGTTTAGGGATCAAATGCTCTATGAAGATTGGATGTAGACAAATGATTTTGGAAAACAAACTATTCAGGTTAAAACAAGGTTTGATAATGAAAATCTTAAAAATAGTATTTCCTTAAAATACACCTTTAACATAATTATATGAATCATGCTTTTATATATATAAATATGCTTTAATTTAATTATTTATTATTAATATGAATTATATAATTATGTATTTATATTATTTTCTTTAAGTGCTTTAAAACTCTATATTTACTCTATTTATAAATAGAGTTATGAAACCTATGCAATTATATGAATCATGCTTTTATATATATATAGATATGCTTTAATTTAATTATTTATTATTAATATGAATTATATAATTATATTATTTTCTTTAAGTGCTTTAAAACTCTATATTTACTCTATTTATAAATAGAGTTATGAAACCTATGCCTCCATAAAAATTGGTATTAGGTTACCACAATGCTTCATAAAATCTAGCTGGCCACAATGCTTCATAAAATCATATGTTGAAGTTTAATAATAAAAATAAGATACATATGTTGTTCTAAAAAGTCCGAGGGAGAGTTAATATACGAGGGGTAACATGTCAAAATTTGGCTATGAAAGCATTGAAAATCCATTCAAAGCACCATCAACAATTGGTCAAAGAGCTATATAATTCAAAAATAACATATTTAAAAAAGATTTTTTTTGGTTAATGATTAGTTAAAGAGCTAAAGAATTATATAATTGAAAAATAATATATTTAAAACATAATTGTTAATAAAAATCATTAACATAGCTCAACATATAATGGAGAACTCCATATACCATTATTTTATATAAACTTTATTTATCACCATAATAGTAGCTTTATGGTAAGAAGAGCCATTTAAGTTATGGGGCAATATTTCCATTAGATGGATTAGACTTCATGGTGGTAGAAAAGGAATGGGTGAAAAACATATTGCCACCGATGAATGTACATATTCATAAGTTGGCGAATAGTTTGTAACTGTTAGCATCAACAGAAATTTGGCGAATCGCTGCAATGCAACCCAACACTCCCAAAATCGAAAAAATGACAGCTATGAGGGTGTTGATCCAGAATATGAAACTCCTCTTTGAAGGCTTCAACGTTATGCTGTAAAAGACTACAGGGAAAACGAAGTCCAAAGGTATGAACCCAAATGCACCAATCAGTCCAACTATGTCTGCACAAAATGGTAGCATTGCTGCAATCACAGTAGCCACGCTTACGTATACTGAGCGTAACAACAGTCTTGGTATGAGATTGCGTAGAGAAAACCTTCCATTGTTCGCATCTCCCGATTTCCCCTCCAAAACTTCAAATGTAGGTTGTGAATATACCTGAAACATGGCCTCCCTTCACTATCACATTGCCAAACATGGGTGAACATGGGTGAACATATCACATTGCCAAACATGGGTGAACATATCCCAAACATGGGTAAGTTAATGGATAGAATGTCATATACCAAGGCAACTGCGAATAACTGGAGGAGAACGCAAATGTTGGCTGTGAAGAGTA
>SNQJ01S0013502.1:122115-134637 GCA_010110895.2 Picea sitchensis
GATAATGGGTATTCTTATTGATGAAGGGAGAAATATAATAGCCAAACACAAGTTTGCAAACCTCACACTTCACAAACTGATCAAACAATTACACCTCAATTACATCTATCCATATTATATTTTTACTTGATTTGGTTCAACTAAAATTATCCGTCCATGTCCCAAAAATCATGCGAAATTAGTTGGCACATTTCAACAATCTCCTCCTTGACAACAATTTACCTCATATATCATGTCCAAATTTATTCACCACCTTTCGTGCAAACCAAGACCATGGATGATTTTAAGTATGGAAATTTATTTTTAAATGTAGAAACCTTGGAGAGTTTTACTAATCCTTCAAATGGAAACTATAAATGTTTGGCGATATTTTTGTAAAAACATTCAAATTTCTAAGGATTTTATATAGTTAGTATAAAATTTTGGTGATTTTTAAGGTAAAATAATTTTATCCTATAGAATTTGGGCTCTACTGGTTACGTGAACATGTGTGCACGATTTGCTCCAGTATGGACTATTCTTCCTCCATCGGTAACCTGTCTTACAAAACGATGCATTGTCCCATTTTGATACGTTGGACTGTTAGTCAAACACACAACGTTTCGACCACCATAGAACACCTCATCATGTACTTGTACAAACTTACCCAATAGATTTCCTTGCATTCATATGAGACATAACCTGAGGTAGGTATCTTCTTTTCCATGTCTTTCGAATCAACATAACTACATACTAAATCATGCAACCATTGTAGGTGATACTTGTGCTTCTATGCTTCTAAGATACTGAAGCACCCATTTCCATGCTCTTAACCTGGTTTTGCCATGTGTCTATTGACAACACCAATTGCATGTGAAATACTAACCATTTCATCACATACATCAAAATTCCTACTAGCATACTATACTCGAAACATATAACCCTTTTCTTCTTCATTAGTTAGGACATAAACATGAAAAAAACTTACAATGGAAAGCCAAAGGGATTCTACCAGTTTCACATTATTCATATCTCAAATTTCTTGAGTATTTTCACCACATACTTATGTTATGATAACCAAAGCTTACCATCTTTCCTGTCTCCATGTATTTCCATGCCCAAGATTTGTTTCGTTGCTCCTAGATCCTTCATATCAAACGTCCTAACCAATTGAGCCAACTTGTTGATCTCAAACAAGTTTTTGCTTACAACAAGCATAACATTTAACAACAAGATAATACATATAATATAAACAAAATGGTTATACTCCTTGTAAAATTTAGTTCACCATGAAGGAATCAAACATCTTGTACCATTTTCCTGGCATGCTTCAGGCCATACAATGATTACTGAGTTTGCAAACAAATCTTTTGTTGCGATCATGAACTAACCTTTCTAGTTGTTCCACATACATCTCCTTATCCAAAAACTCCATGTAAAACAATTTTAACATCTCCATGTACTAACTCAAGATTAGGTAACACACCTAGTGCTAACACAACATGAATTGAAACAATATTTTAACGACTGGTGAGAAAATTTTATGGAATTCAATACCTTCCAAATACCCTTCTGCTACCAATCATGCTTTGAACCTTTCATCTTTTACTATGTTTGATTTTATAAAAGGAGATTCATCAAACACTGCATTTTTGTCCATGATGATACTGTGGGTAGCAGGATCCCACAATTTTTATCCCTTAACATCATCACCATATCGAAGATCTACATGTTTGATCTGGGTCCTACTTAGAGTGCTAATAAAAAACATAAGCATCACAACCAAATAATTTCACATTTGAGTAATCATCAAATGACTTGTTCATACCTCTTCCAAAATCTTCCAGTTTTTTTCAATCGATGATGACCGAGTTACCATATAGCACAACCAATTATGCCCACAACTCTTGTTGCAACTTGGCATTACTGAGCATGCCACTTTGATCCCATCTTCCTTGAAAATTCAAATTCTAGAATGTGACCTTCCTTCATCATATATTCTCAAACACTTGATTGACCTGACAATGTTCATTTCACTACAAATCTCTAAACACGTAAGTATTTCTACAGACCCACCTTTCTAACCTGAACACACTGCTCCACCTCAAACTTTGCATTAAAAAAACCTTGACCAAATTCGGCCAAGACGACCCATGTGAACCTTTGTCGTTCACCTCCAGGGACTTTACAATGGAGTCTCAATGCTCCACCTTAACATGAACATTCCCTTGACCCAATATGGCCAAATCGACCAAGTAATCCTTCACTGCTTACCTCCAGGCCCATTTATGATGGAGCTCACCAAGACTTTTATAGGCTTCATTACATGCAATTCATAGACACAATACCACGGGCTACCAAAAAACATGTGCCTGAAAAACCAAAACATGTGCTTTGACCTAAAACACAAATTTAACTCGTTAACTCTTTCACCGAGTCAAGGTTAACCCAACATACATGCCCCCCACATCTTCAATCTACCTAAATATGTGTCTAGACTTTTCATAGGTGACCCAATAAATCAGGGGTATGCATGCCTATCCAAGTCTTATAGACATATGCCCATTTACATGCAATCAATAATTTTTACAACTCCAAGGTAAATACATTTTTTTTTCTTTCACGGTGACTCAACCATCACTGTTCTTTTTGTTTCCTCCTCTCCAACAATGTTAAACAAAGATTCATCTGCCAAACACAAACGAATGGTACTGAGGGCTCTTGCATCCAGATCTTCCCAGTCCTCATCTGTCATGCTTGCTGGTTTATTTGTCTTTCCCACCAATGCCTTTTCCAATCCTTGTTGTATGAGCATATCCTGCATCTTGAAGTTATTTTTGTCGTTGAATTTCTCCACCTCAAATTTTGAACTCTACATTTTTTCCATTAACAAAAAACCGACCAAAACTATAGCTTTTAAAACCAAACTTTTTAATATATAGGAATAAACTTATACTTCAAGATTGAAATGAAAAATATTAGTTAAAATGTTTAAAAGAAAAAAATAATTATTTAATATATATTTATACCTCAAAACCTTTTACCAAAATAAAAAGGATCCACCTCTTAAACAAACAAGTGCATCAGAGCTACGTATACTGCCTCTGAATTATTGAAAGATAGTTGTTTGTCAATTATCTATCGTCTTAGCCTTCCTGAATGCTTCATCATTCCCGTAACCATAATGTTATTGTGGCTCTTGCTACTGAACACTGAATCCCACACAACCCAACACAAAATTGAATCCCTGAACTCGAGTGGGACGTGGAGCGTGTAGGTAGATGAGTGGAAGTTGAAGGAATCTACCAAATATCAAATATTAAATGTATAATTAATTTAAATTCTCTATTCACGTGAAGGATCCCATCAGACTTCAATCTTATCAATCAATCAAATATTAACAAATAGATTATTTTATATATTAAAAAAAAATCAGTGTTATTAACATTAGATATCTTACGAAAAATTTCAGTCAACTTAAACAATATACCAGAAGAACAAACACTATATACAAGGCAATATAGTAACAATATATATTTAATGTGTATACATTTTAATAATAATATATATTTACGCCGAAGGCGTTCTCTAGGGGGAGGTTTCTCTTGCCTTTCGTCGATTGTCCACAACGAATCACTAATTTCCATGTATGCGTGTTTTTCCAATGAATCAACAAGTGCCATGTGCATTCTTCGCCTTCACCGACCACTTCTCCTTCGCCAAATCAAACTACAATGGTTAATGTGGGATAATACCTAATGTTTTATTCGAGAAGAGCGAGGCAAGGTCAAATAAATCTCTGGGACATTTGTTCTAAGAATACGGTATAGGAATACCAGGAATCGAGCTTGGTACCTTCTATTAAGCAACATGAATTGCAGTCTGATTGATTTGTAGATGTAATTTCTAGCGAGGATTTTTGAGGGTTTTTTAAATTGGGTGTCCGATCTGGGTCGGTTTTCATGGCAATTTGAGGTAACTGAATGTGGTCAAGCCCTGGGTGTGGTTGGGGGATTCGAGCTTGAGATCTGGTAGGGCACATAATAGGGTTATGGGGCTTGGAAGGCAGATTTTCTGTTATGAATGCCTTCACACTTGTGGCTTGTTTTGGATCTGGAGCTTGGTTTGAAATAAGGTTAAGGTTCAAGAATGGAGTTCAAATATTGATGGGTTGTTCCTAAAATTTGATATCTGCTACACTGAATTTAAACAATTGTGTTTGCATTTTCTATTTGTTGCATTATGCACTAAAATTCGATGCCTCACTGGGGATTTCCATGGAGAAGCCATAGAGTATAACATTTTATGGATTTTATTTCAAGGAATTTTGCATTGCAGAGGCTGGAGTGATTTTCTTCAGTTCCATTTGAGACTCTATGGGACTGGAACCGACATTTCAAGTGAAAATGAGGTGCTGAAATTTTGGCAAAGTATATCTCGATATGAATTCTTTTGGAGAGTGAAATGTGTTAATTGACTGCAATATTTTTATCAGAAGCCGAGAATGAAAAGATCACAGAATATGGGGTTTGTGTTTCAACATCGCAAAAAAAACATAGAATTTGTAGGAAGTTTAGTTAGCCAAAATCTAAAAAGAGTCAATGGATTCAGATTACTGCTACAAATCCTTTACCAGATGTTGGTTCTCATAATGTTGTATTTTCAAACCCAGAGAAGAGTTTAACTGCCCATGCTAAAACCAAGGCTGCAACTCGAAACATTGGAGCGACTTAGGTTCAATGACAACATACCCGCTCTGATTTTCATGGTAATTCAAAAGTTGAGCTGGAAAATAGTTGTTGTAATGGTTTTGATGTATGATTTTTTTTTTCTTTTGAATTCTAAAATATATTGCAGGGTTCCATATTTTGAGTGCAATCCTTGAATCATTTCCCATATTTCTTTTCAAGCTTATCATTCTATTTCAAGGATTTAGAAGTAAGTCCAATAAGTGATTTGCATGGCTCATTAACTTCATGAAAGCCTTATGTGGATAAATGTATTTAATAATTCATTTCTTACAAACATGATCTCTCTCTTTCTTTCTAAACTCGGTCTAAGAGGATGTTCAATCAATCTACTCTTTTTATAATACTGAATCATCCTCCCATCCAAGATTTTAGCCTTCTATGGATTAATGTATTTAATAATTCATTTCTTACAGACATGATCTGTCTCTTTCTTGCTAAACTCAGTCAAAGAGGACGTTCAATCAATATACTATTTTTATAATACTGAATCATCCCCTCATTCAAGTATTCTGCATTTGTTTTCAATACGGATTGAGATATAAGAAGAATGTTTTTAGGATATAATGACATTATTTTGGAGTTAGAGAGAACTTGGTCTCAAAGATAACGAGAGTGATTTCAGGTGGAGCTTTGTGGGTAAGAAGGGTGGGGAGAGGATAACTTCGATGGTGACCGGGGGAAACAGGATGTTCCTGGCAAGGAAGGATATACAGGGGATTGGAATCTGGGAGAGTACACAGTTGTAAAGGACCTTATTTTCATGGGATTGTCCTTAAATGAACAACTCTGTCTTAATAATGGCTTTGTTGGGTTTACCCTTCTATCAAGACCTTATAAGACTTTCATAAATTATGGTGTTTCAAGGATGCCCTCAGATGCAAACAATAACTGGACCGTTTATTGGCCACCTCAAGATTGTTACTATTGCTAGAAAGTATGGAACTTGAGACCTGCATTCTGTGAATTTTCCACTTTTCTTGGTTACACCATAAGCTTATGTCATCTAGGAAAACCATGTTAAATTTTGTATCATAGAAGGATGATCTTGGTTCATTTCAAATGTTTTGTTTTCGTTCTGTTGTCGTCTATTTGTCTAGCTAGGGTGCAGTGCCATATTGGCAAGTTTTTATTTTTTTAAATTCTTTGGTATAAGATCTATATTGTCTTGTTTGGAAGCATTTGGATTGACAGGTAGAGCAAGTGTCATTTATAATTCATAAATTGTGAACTCTGAGAAAACATTGCTCAAACCTGATGTAAAACTGTGTTAGAAAACACTGACTCTTTACTGCAATATCCTGCTTAGTTTTAGCTTCTAGATGAATTGTCAGATGTTATCTTTTAAGAATTGCTAGAGTTTGAATTTCAGTACAATGTTTTGAATGAATGGGATAATGGTGGATATCATGTATGAATTTCCGCTCAAATGGTTCTATTCTAGTATTTGAATGCCTATTGAATTTATTTCTTTATTTTCAACTTAATGTATGAGAAGTGATGGGGTTTCATTTTCGCATCCACACAAATGGGAAAAGGCTGACGAATTCACAATCAGTTTTACATAAAGAATCTGCTCGCATTTACATGCTTGTTGTCTTGTTTCCCTGACCAATTATCTCTGAGGAACGATAAAATATGCCGAAGAGATCCATGAATACAAGGCCTCATTGCATAATTTAAAAACGACCCACATTCTTAACAACCCCAAAAACCCTTGTTACCCACAATCAAACAATGAAAAACACTGAAAGAGTGGAGGCAATTATTTATACTTACATAAGTATTGAGTTCCTTAACCAAGATGGAGAAATTTTTGTGCTTGAAGTACTTGGGAAACAAATCATGTGGTTTGTTGGAAGAAGACCAAAGCGGAAAGCAAGGCGATTTTGGGAAAGAAGGCATGCATGAGGAAAGCGACAACTGGAAGGAAGAACAACATGTGCACATGCATGGAAGACCTAACGACGGCAGGGTTATGGTTTTTGTAATGCATTGTAATGGATGAAGAGCTAGAGACATATAAATATAGATACTTAGGTATCACAAGGGGGGATTATTATGAAGACTAGTCGTTATTGTAGAGATTTGTAATAATGAGTCGATCTGTAATATTTTGCTGTATGACCCATTTTTGTAAGTTGTTGAGCTAGAGAGGATGGAGGAAGGTAGATCTTGAGGGTTAGATCATAGGTTGAGGGGCCTGATGTGATATAGTCCACCTCATAATAGATCTCAACCTAGTAGAAGGGAATTGTAAAGCGCATGACGTTGTAATGACAAAACGACGATAATAAAAGAGCCAAGAGCCAAATCTTTGTGGACATAACCCAGTAGGGGGTGAACCATGGTAACATCTGTGTTATGTGATTGAATGCATGCATTTATTTGTTGTATCAGTAGATATAAATGGGCTAATGAATGAGTCATTACATTTCTTGCATTAATCGTGAATAATGGTATGTTGCGTTAAATAAGTTAGAATAGCACTCCCTGTACACAGTTATCATATCTCTCACACAATCCTAGGATGTAACCACATGAGTATTGTAGCCACCCATTAAGACTATCTCAGGTGAGACGACGCGGTGCACCCTGTGCGCTGCATTGTCTTATGGTTTACTAGGAGGGATGATAGTTTTAGAGGCTTTGTTGGAAACCCGAACAGACATGAACCCTGGGTCAATAAACTCAGAAAGGATATAATATAGACTTAACCCAAAAAATGGTTTCGTTGTCATTGGTAGGAACATAAGAGGATTGAGTAGATGAGATAAGTTGAAGGTCTGTCGGAGGTAGATCAAGAAAATATTAGGGCAGAGAGCAATGAGCCACTAGAAGGGGATGTTGAGACCGTGGAATCCTACAAAAGCATAGATCGAAAGTTAGCTAAGGACAAAAGAGTTAAAGTTTGGGCATAAAGATAACATAAAACCTAGAATAACACCCCACAAATATCTGGAGAAATACGTGTTTATTGATTTACACGAAGTCTTTTTTTGTGATTTTCTGCATTTATTGCAAGAGTGGATACTAAGGTTGAAGGATAGCCATGCAATGAACCAGATCCGATAGTTATAGTGGACCCTAGTACATATTGAGAAGTTACAACACGTGAACAAAAAATTCACCGACGCAGTAGATTTTTGGCTCGACAGTATTGTGGCAAACTTTATAACAGAGTTTGAAGTAGATACAACGAAGTCGTACAGCGCAATAGAGCAAGAGTTTCTACGAGGACCCCGAGGAAGGTACATTATATCGCTGTATACTTCAATTAAGATATTGCTATACAACAAAGGTGTAATGACAATGGAGTCAGACAACTAAATTTCTCTGTGTGCATGGGGGAAGGGGGGAAGCAACGATAGAAAGAGGAGAAATGGAAAGAGGGAAGGATAAGGGAAAGAAGGAGGAACCCTTGGACCTGATCATGATGGATGACGACCAGATCAGCTAGATCTTGGAGACAACTGGGAAGACGCATAGTGGAGTAACCTACCAATACAAGGTGAATACCAAGAAGAGAGTCGTAGCCGTGAGGGAGGGCTTGGAAAGTGACGAAGAATAGGTAGAGGATATTCGGGCTGTGGAGCAGATTGAGGAAATCCTGTGCGCAACATATGAAAGGAAGACAAGATGTCCAAGAAAGGGAAGAGAAGGAAACAATCCTATCGATATTAATGTCAGTGTGGAACCCATAAACCCATGTTCGACTAATACACCAAAGAGAACACCACCATTTAGACAACCGAAGTTCGGAAGAAGTCCAACATCAGGAAGTACGTCTACACAAGGAGCAACAACTGGAGGAGGCAGTTCAGGCAGCACTAGTCAGGTAATTTCACCACGCGAAGGTAGTATTTCAACATTTAGAATGGAAGGACACGATCCCACCATCAGGTTACTAGAATTTAAAGGAGAAGCATTGGAGGACCCAAATAAACATGTGTTCATCTGTGAGAAGACACGGGAAGTAAAATAGATCACAGACGAAGATACTAAATTGTCTCAACTAGAGATTACATTAAGGGATCGCGCATTGGATTGGTACATGAGATTAGCTACAAACAATCCATCAGGGACAACCAAAACAATTGCAAACATCAAGAAATTGTTGATAAACAAGTTCCATAATCCGAGTTCAGAAGATCAATACATGAATGAGATGATCAAAATTAGACAAAAACCAGGAGAATCTGTATGGGAGATTGACTATAGATTCAAGTGACTGAAGGGGAATTTGAAATATCTCATGACCGATATGCAACAACGACACTTGCTTGTCAATTCACTGCTCCCACACTTAAAATGTCCACTGCGACAACAAAAGTTTCAGACACGGGCAAAGGCTTTGCAGGAGGCCCTGCAACTGGAAGAAAACTAGTATCAACAGACAGATCCAACTATCTAAGAACTAAAGGAGGATTTGAATAACTTAACGTTCCAACTCAACCAGAATAAGAACAAGGATAAACGA
Source organism: Picea sitchensis (assembly GCA_010110895.2). NCBI lineage: Eukaryota > Viridiplantae > Streptophyta > Pinopsida > Pinales > Pinaceae > Picea > Picea sitchensis. Next base: position 131,323 of record SNQJ01S0013502.1, read on the forward strand.
GAAGCCGTTTGGTATACTAAATGCAGGACGAAAGGAAACCACAAGAACAAATGTCCAACATTCGCGCAGTATATGGTAGCTGGAATGCCAAATCCGTTACCAACAGGAGGACTATGGTGCGAAGTATGTAAGAAACTAGGCCACGATCCATATAATTTCCCAATGATGCAGAAATACTAGACAGTCCCAAAGAGTTAGTATTGCAATTTTTGCAAGTCAGTGGGCCACGACGACAAAGATTGTAGAAATATGAAATTGATGAGAGAAAGGACATTAGATGCATATAGAGTGCAGTCAGAAATGATGACTAGGCAAGCCGCACCATAGTTTAATCAAGTTCCAACTCCATACAACATTACACAACAACAGTATAATACTGCGCATCAACCATATAATACCACACAACCATAGTACAATACAACACAACCTTAGTACAATACCGCACAATACAATTAGGAAGCTCAGTATAATGCGAAGAGGAGATCAAGCAAGATACAGAGCTATAGGACAAGAGAGAGGAGGTTTTGGATGCGGTAGAGGACCAATGGTATGTCACAATTGTCAACAACCAAGACATTATGCAAGGGAATGCTTACTTCCACCAGCAACGTGTATGTATTGTCGCGCATCAGACCATGATACAGAAGAATGTTTGACACTACTAGTAAATATTCAGGAAAAGAGGAACCAAAGAAACCATAATGTTTAATGGATTTCATCTGAAGTGAGGGACGAAGGACGAAACATCAACATAGTTACCCGCGGAGGAGCTAAAATGGGAAATGACAGAGTTTGACAAGAGCCACTATAACACCAATGGGTGAAGAAGAACGTCGAACCAAGGAAGCAGTTCGACCCACATAAGGAGAAGGAGATATTTAAGCAAGCCCGAATAGAATTTCAGAAGGAGGACATTGCGGCTACTTCAAATGTGCAACAAAACAAGAAGCACCCGAATACGAGATTCCTATGTCATTGGATCATACCAACAAGATACATTCCATGGGACAAGTAAGTACAATCAAAGGTTTCTTGCAATCATGTGTCAAAGTATTAAATGATCCATCATCTGTGAAAATAATACAAAACATATTAGAAATATGTAGTATGGAGACAGAAGGAAAACTAGAACAAAAGACAGTCAATCACCTACATACCAGGAGAAGAACAAGTAGGGAGTTTAGACTGAATGCAAACATTGGAGACTTCAACATGGGAGATATCATACTGGATCCGGGATCTAAGGTCAATGCATTACCAAAGAAGACATGGAAATGTATGGGAGAGACCACATTAGGATATTCACCAGTTCAACTGAAATTAGCAAACCAACACAGAGTCCTACCAGTCGGTAGACTTAAGGGAGTAATAGTAGACCTRCACGGGGTGCACACTAAAGYAGATTTTGAAKTAATCGAAATAGTGGACGACACAACACCATATCTAATGTTKCTTGGATTAGACTGGGCATTTGACAACCAAGCCATAATCAATCTAAAGACACGAAAAATGACATTCGAGTCAGTTGAATACAGGGTCATCGCACCATTAGACCCATCCAAAGGGGATAGGTTTGTAGAACCTACTTACTTAGAATTAGAGGAAATCAACTAGTTGTACAGAACAACTGCGCGCGATGAGGATTACGTAAACCCAACTGCAGATGGAATACTCAGTTGGCAGAGCTTTACTTCATGTGCAACAGACTCAGATACCAGTTTAGAGAACTGGAAACAAAGGCTACATGAAGTTTCCATGAGAAGATGCGCATGAATAGACCGTGTAGTAAGATGGGTAGGTATGAAGATAAGGGAACCACCCAGTTTCCACGGAACAAATGATTTGGAAATATTCTTGACTCAGTACAAAGATGAAGTTTCAGAGAATCAGAGACTCTTAGCACTTGATGTAGCACTCAAGGCCACACCGAAAATATGTTGGGGCGCACACAAATAGACAATCATAGATTGGTACCAATGTAAGCGATTACTGCGCATAAGGTTCAGCGCAGAGCAGAAAGACAACAAGTAGTAGAAGTATGATGAATAGGGGGCACCAACGGAACACATGGAGAAGTGCAAAACACTATGGAAATTGACACCCCTAGAGGAATAGCCCCATTATTTTGTACACACTCTAGAGGGAATATTGAATTGGTATACAGACCAGGAACTGCGCAGAGGAACTGCGACCTGGACGACACTGCAACATAATTTTACAGTCACTTTCTCATTTGAGCATGAGAACCCCAACATAGATGCATCCCTTAAAAATATAAGAGGGGTGATATTTATGAAGGAAACATAAGTCGAGCTCATGACAGAAGAACAACGACGAAATAGATAGATAGTCAAGGAACTGTTGTCATGTTACCATGTGCATGAAGACGCATCAGAGGAAGATGATCCGCGCGATATTCAGATCGAGGAAGTGGAAGGTCCACCTATAGAATCATAAGTTATTGCCACGCCAATCAAGGTAAATAAAGTCAACATTGGGACAACTGAGAATCCCAAAATGGCCAACATTGGAGATTACTGGGATGAACAAACAGTCGAAAGCATAACAGAGTTACTGCGCAAGTACATTGACCTGTTTCCCATGACATTTACAGAGATGAAGGGTATAGTGGGAGAGCTAGGAGAAATGAAAATACCACTCAGAGCCGAAGCGAGACCAATCAGACAACGACCATATAGATTGAACCTGATTTATAAACAAAAATTCAAAGCAGAGATCGACATAATGCTTGAAGCCGGAATCATAGATCCAGTGGAAGAATTGGAATGGATTATCCCAATGGTAGTTCAGGACAAAAAACAAAGAGGGATAAGGATATGCGTCGACTTGAGGAAGTTGAACGATGCATGCCTACATGACCCATTCCCTACACCTTTCACGGATGAAGTGTTGGAGAACGTAGGAGGACATGAAGCTTACTCATTCACTAATGGATTCTTAGGCTACCATCTTATCAAGATACCATAGGAAGACAGACACAATACCACCTTTGTGACAAAATGGGGATCTTACCAGTACACGGTCATGCCGTTTGGACTGAAGAATGCACCAACAATATTTTCCAGAGTAGTCATCGTTGCGTTTAAGGAATTCATCCACCAGTTTCTAGAGGTATACTTGGATGATTGGACAATCTATAGTTTATTGAAAGAACATGTAGAAGTCTTATGACTGATGTTAGAAATATGCAGACAGTGTCAGATATCATTAAACATAAAGAAATGCATATTTGGAACACAGTTTGGGATACTATTAGGCCAATAGTATGCAAACAAGGTTTATTAGTAGATCATG
>SNQJ01S0013502.1:142656-173203 GCA_010110895.2 Picea sitchensis
CACTATCTGTATCACTGCCTGAGAGTATGTCCTCTCCTCGTTCTGCAACTGTTCCTTTTGGAACCGAGACTTTGCACCTGTAACTTCTTTGAAGCTGAGAATGGTTGCTCCATTCTCACTGTGACTGCTGAAATATGAGAGTAACTCCTATACTCCATCATGGCAACAACTTCATATGAAACTGAGAGTGGCTCAATAACTGATACTGAATGTAGTTCTTCTTCTTTCATGGAGGTAAATCTATATTTTATTGTAGTCATGTCTCCATGACCCAATTAATGTACTGCACCAACTGTCACTCAATTTTAAATATGTGGATTTCTACCCCTACATCTCATAATATATATGAATAATGGTTGTTCTGGTTGTCTTTGTGAATACTGGAACTATTTCTTCAATTACTGGAGTAAGTGTCCCGTCATAGTCTTCTCCCTCTTGCCGGGAGAATCCTATGGACACACATCAGGATTTGTACATCTGCAACATGCTTGATCTGTTAGATCAATCTTGGAAGTCAATACTGACTTATCTTTAAGTCTCACAGAAAAATCCATATCCTAGTCTTTCTAATTGGCTTCCTTGTCTATCACTGAAACAAGAGAATATTCCCAGGAGATTTCATATCTCCTAGAAGTTTCTGAAGCTACGATCTAGTCTTCTCATGGCATTTGTCTCCTAGTCCTGGAAGTTGTCTCTTTCTGAGATCATGCTTACTCTTGATTTCTTCTGAGTCTACAAGGACTTCATCATCTCTTATGGGGTATACTTGGTGTTGAATACCAAGTCTAAATATGAAAGGTTGAGTGAGACTTCAAATGAGTTCTGCTTCCCATCAAGGTGGCTTCATTATCCTTTGACCAAGTGTTCTATGAGTTCTTGTTCTAATGTTTGGTCATCTTTGGAGCCTTCTTCTCCTTACAATCAATCTCCATATGGGATTCTCTGGATCTCAAAAAGAGCTTCTTCTTCATCTTCTTTGGTACATGGATGTATATCGTCATGTACACGACTTGGGTAGTCTTCTTCATGTCTCATCTAATCTATTTGCTTCAGCAACCTTCACTATATCTTCCTCAAGTTTATCACCTGTGACTGGAAACAAGGTGAACAAAACAACAAACAAGAATAATACTCTTTTGATAATAGTAATAAAACAATAACACAAATAATTGTCACAGTAGCTCCTTTAGAGCTATCACTTGTGACCTACCTGAAACAAATATAAAAAGTAAGAAATACAATACGAAATGAGATCAACACTCTTCTAATGTTGTGATCAAACATTCATCCATGGTAACCTGGAACCAACACAAGAAGTTTCTCCTAGAGGAGATGTTAGTTGTATCTGGAAAATAATTACATTAAGCATTTATCTCAATATGCTCACATGCTACCAAGCATAATACTTTTCAAATACTTCTACCTCAACTATAGTGTTTGCTTGTAATGGGGTAGTTATCGACTTGTCATGTGCAACTTTGAATCTTATCAACTTAATTAATCAAACCTGGAACTTGAAGTCTTGTCCTCAATAATGAGTGTGTTGTTTTTCTTCCAAGTCTCCTTCACTCAAGATGACAAGTGATTTCTTCAACCTGTCTTCTGTACTAAGACAATATGCTATCTTGAAAGAAGGATGGGTTAGAGAATAAACTCTATGATCTCAACTTTAATCAATCTAATACCTTGAATTTAATTTTGTCCAAAGTTTAGTATGATGGTCATAGCTTCAACATGCAACCTCGATCAAAATAATGTCATAAAAAATAGATGCATATCAGAATAATCAAACCTGGGCTGCATTATTCCTCTGAATGTGTTGGATCTGAGATCCTTCTGGATCTATGGCAAGAGATCCCTTCTCCTGCAAATACCCTTTAAATCTTAACAGTTTAAACATATGTGAGTACATACCTCTAATAGTAGTGGCACCATCTGGTAGCAACGGTAATAATTACCAACCCTTTAAAAACTTCAAGGGTGACTGTGACTGGTACTATAGCTGATACTTCAACTGATATTGTAATTGCAACTCCAACTTAGGGTTTTATGAGGAAACCCTAATTTTTCAAACTTCAAATTTTGAAATTCCGATCTATGGACTAGATGCACTGGGCTGAGGCGAGTTTGCTGGAGCTGTTAGATTTAAAAAATTTCAAGTTTTTCCCCTTGAAACTTGACCTGCAAAAATCTGGACTGGTACTTCTGGTATTGGTTCTGGTTTCTTGGGGTTTCAGGTTTTCAGGTTTTCTGTTACTTCTAGTTTTCTGGTAGCAGTCAAAACTAGGGTTTGAATTTTCGGAGGCTCTGTCCACTGAAAAGGTGCACTCAAGATGCCAACAGATTCACTAGGGTAGGGCGCACTTTTCTAGATGGTTTTTAAGCAAAAATTCGCTTCCAACAAAAAGCCCTAATTTTCTTGTACGACAACAATGAAGTTTTTGCTTATCCAGTGAGAGGTGCTCTCTTCAGCTTAGCTCTGATACCATGTTAATTTTTGAGCTATTATTAGGTCTCTTTTCAATTTACTAGATAACCATATCATAGGTAGGATCACTGAGAGAAGCATAATCACAAGATACACAACATTTATCCTGGGAAACCCTCATGGGGGAGAAAACCCAACAAAACTTCCTTAATATAGATAGCCAATACAATGCCAAGACAATAAACCAAAACACTAGAGAATATCCAACACTGAGCAATGTGACTCTCTCTTCCTTCTCCTCACAACTGCATCTCTCCAAACTTGTGCACTTGATGAGTGAATGAGTGAGTGTATAGATGAGGCATTGGCCTCCTTTATTTATACTAGCTGGCAGGCGCTGGAAAGTTGTCTCTTCACTGGGCAGGGCCGACTTCTCTTCTTAGTGGTTAAAACCACTTTAATTAGGCCTGTGGGACGACTTCTTAATTAGCATAATATAGTTAGGGTTTGACCAATCCACAAAAGGGGATTTGGTCATTTACAATGACCGACATGATGAATCCACAAAAGGGGATTGATCTAATTAATAATGACTCAATAATAAATAGAATACTCTTTGCAGTTACAATATTTCAACACCTCCAACCATTTAATAAAGGTGATCCTTGTGCTTAATGAAAAACGAAAGTCCGCTTTCATACCTCTTGTTCTATGTGATCCTTCATAAAATGTATTTTATGTGCATAATATATATATATATATATATAATCTTTGTGTTTTCCAAAGAAAAGACATTTACATAGAGTTTATTGGCTTTCTCGATAGTTCTCCGTTCCTCCTCTTACTCTGCAATCACGTAAAACCCTTTAAAGGGAAACATCCACATGTCAATGATAATCAATATTCTTATTGATCAAGGGAGAAATACAACAACCAAACACAAGCGTGCAAACCTCACACAAATCCCACACTGCATCGTCTTTGCCTCTACGACATGCATAGATATATAACATCTATCACACAATTACACAAACTCATCACAAACTGATCAAACAATTACACAAACTGATAAAGTATTTACACCTATCCATATTTTATTTTTAATCCACCCATATCCTAAAATTCATGGGAAATTAGTTGGCACATTTCAACATTAACCAAGTATCGTCCTAAGTTTTGTGGTATTTATAAAAAAATAGATGTGAAAATTAATAGTTTAATGATTTATAATAAATAAAAATATTCAATTAAAAAATTGTTTTGATTTTATAATCAGAAAATAATAGACTTAAACAAAATTTGAAACTTAATAATTTAAAAAAATAAAAGTTAATTTTTAATTAATATATCTTTTTCCTCTTTTAAATTATAGGAGAACTATATAAAAAAAAATGGTATTGTTTAATTGTTCTAAGTTTTGATCTTGAATTGAACAAAACTAAGTTTAATGATTCATAATAGATAAATAAAATAAAATTAAAAATATTTCTTGGTTTGATTTTATTATAAAAATTGGTTAATTTAAATAAATTTCATCTATACGGAATATCTTTATTTTATTTTCTTCTCCCCTATTCCTTTAATTACGTCGAAAGGTGTACACCTATTGACAATGGGCACACTTAATAATCTTTTAACCTTATTTAACCTTAAACCCTAATCTGATAGCTATGCATTGAAGATGCTGGCATATTCTTAGTCGTCCTCCAAAATCAATGGATCCGATTTATTGTTCATAACTTTCTTGCATTTATCAAGACATCCGTTAACATGTTTACTTTTTAACATTTACTTAATCACATTAAACCTAATGCAGCCAAACGTTTCATATTACCACAGACGGATTACCACAAACGTTTTATATTGGGGACACACGTTCTCAGTATATTAAGGGCACGCGTTCTTAGTATATTAGGGGCACGCGTTCTCAGCCGCTACCTTTCGACGTTCTCAACCGCGAGTTAGCGGCTGTGCATCTCTTATTATCCTTAATAATTATCTCTCTTTTATAACTACGACTATTTCTTTAGTTATTTTATTTCCTAAATTCCTTTAATTTTAATACTTAATCTAAACCATTTATTTCCTAAATTCCTTTAATTTTAATACCTAATCTAAACAACTAATTGAATAATCAATATTTATTTCCAACTAACTTTATTATATTGTTTTATTACTTTATCCCAACCGCCATAATTTATTCATTTAATAATTTTAAAAGGTAAAATTAATCTTTTTAATTAAAGTATTTTTCTCTATCCTAAAATTTAGAAGAATTATAAAAAAATTAGATATAAACATTGATAATTTAATGTTTTATAATAAATAAAAAAGATTTAATTAAAAATAATTTTGTTTTGACTTTATAAATCAGAAAATAAAATAGTGAACTTAGACATTTCAAACTTAATAATTTATAAAAATAAAAGTTAATATTTTAATCAAAGTATCTTTTTCTAGGTTCTAAATTTTATGATAACCATAAAAATAGATATGAAAATTCATAATAAATAAATAAAAAATAATTAAAATTAATTTATGTTTTGGTTTTATAATCAGAAAATAGTCAATTTAAACAGATTTCAAATTTTTTCAATAGAAAATTAGCTCAAAATTATATTAGAATATAATTTATTTTTACATATTCAAATGATCCTTGATCTGATACTTGATACTTGTATCTTGATCTGATATTTATTTTGGTTCCAAAAGTGCTTGTTTTGATAAAAGATCAACCTCCTTGTTGTATTCTCTGTAGATATGGTGATAGTATATACCATGAAAACATGTAGACAACTCCAATGTCCTACGCTTCCATCCTTCAATGGCGGTGGATTGTCGATTTCCATTATGATTTAGCCAGTCAATAATCACCTTGGAGCCCCCCAAAATTTGAATATTTTGGATGTTCAAATATTTTGCTAATGTGAGAGTGGCCCAGGCTCCCAAAAGCTCATCTTTTGTATTAGTTCCCCCACCGCAATTGACAAACCACCTGTAAACAGTTGAATCTGGGAATTTTATGACACCCCTTGCTCCACAATTTAGACCACCCATTGTAGCTGCCCCATCAAAATAAGCATAAGTACATTCATCATTTTGGGCGATCTGCCTCTGTCTTATATTCAACAACTTCTGCGTATGCGAGATTATGGTATGTGATCCAAGTGTCTTGAATACAACATCCCAAGAAGAAGGTGCTTTCTCATCAAAGATTTCTTTGTTCCTTTCAATCCATATATTCCAACATGTAATTGCCGCCAAGCTATTCGAAATTGCATTGTTTATAGTCCAGGAGTCTAAACATTCTATAAGAGAATTTACGGCCCATGCACTTTTAATTTGAAGCCTATGAGAAATTCTGGACCAAAAAGTTTTTGTAAAGGTGTAATGAACAAAGAGATGGTTTATGTCTTCAATGTTATGTTTACAGAGTATGCAAAATCCCAAGCCCTGCCAACCTTTTTTATTTAAAACCTCCCAGGTAAGGATCCTATTGTCCGCGACCAACCATAATATTTTTTTTTTTTATCTTTAGTTGTAAATTCCATTTCTATACGTTAACTCTCCATCCACGCCAAATCGGGAACTGCCGAGTGGATATAAGGGATGCATAAATGTTTTTAACAATGATATTCCCAGATGAATCACCTCCGGTCGATAACAAAGTGTCCTCGGTGTTATAAAGCGAGATCCCAACCCCATTAAGCTCTGATATATAATTTTCCCATTCTGATTCCTGATCCCCGGTTAAACCCAATTTTTCACTGCTCGTCCATATCTCAGATTGAGTAATTATATCGCGGCCTTCAGTGGATTGTGATAGCACAATAATTCTTGTTTGATTTAAAATAGATAGGATCTCTGCATTGAGGAAAGATTTGTCACCAATGCCCAAGATTCAATCTCTTCGAATGGAAATGAGATGTCCGGATCCTGGTCGCCATGCCAACCAATGTTTGATTACATGAACAGAATGGGTAAGGCTCATCCATATCTTGGAAGCATAAAATATTTTTTGAGATTCCAACCTAAACCAGTTTAAAAATGTTATGTTTGAAAAGTAGTTGTCCATTACAACTTTATGCCAGATACCACCCTGCGTTATGACCCTCCAAAGGGTATTTGTAGTCAATGCCAAATTGAACTGTGCAAGGTTCTGGAAACCCCATCGTCCATTCTTCTTTGGTCTAGATAAAATCTCCCATCTACAAAGATGATATTGCTGCGAATATTTTTGGCCATTCCAAAGAAAGTGAAACATCGATTTTCTAATCTTTATTAATACAGATCGAGGAACTGCTTCCATAGACATCCAATAAAGAGGCTGGCCTTCCAACACTGTTTTGATTAGTATGTATCTACCTCCTATAGAAATCCACCTGTTACATCATAAACTAATTTTATTGGTTATTTTGGCCACCAGCCAATCCCAGTCATCTGCCTTATGCGTCCCTATCTTTAGAAAATAACCTAAATATTTGAAACCAATCGAAAGATCACTAAAAGTACATGGGAGGATTGTTTTGAAAGGTGTTAACTCACACTCTGTGAGCCCTTAAAAATGCACAGTTGTCTTTGTTTGATTAACCGAAAGACCATAAGATTTACAAATTAATCTAATAATATTGTCAATTTCTTTTCATTCTTGTAAACTAGCCTTTGTCATAATGAGTACGTCATCCATGAAAAATAGATGAAGAATATTTAATAGTTTGGACACTTTTATACCTGATATCTTTCCTTCACCAATGCTAGATTTCAGTAATAAACTGAGGCCTTCCATCACCAGTATAAATAGTAATGGTGATAATGGACAACCTTGGCGTAATCCTCTACCACTTCTTAAAAAGTCGGTGGCCTCACTATTTATTAATACATCAAAGGAGGATGATGTGATGCAAGACATGATCCAGTTTGTCATTTGAATTCCAAAACCCCCCTTTAGAAGGATCAATGTTAAATGTACCCATTCAATACAGTCATACGCTTTCCTTAAATCCAGTTTTAGGACAAGCGATTTTAATTTTTTCTTTTTGATGCTATGGAGGATCTCATGAGTTGTGTCGATAGCGTCTTGTATCCTCCTTCCTTTTAAAAAACCCATCTATTCTTCAAAGAGTGATCTGGAAAGAAATGGTTTTATCCGATTAGCTATGATTTTTGATATCACGTTGTAACAAAGATTGCACAATGAAATCGAGCAGTAGTCCTCAAAGGTGGTCGACTTGTTTTCCTTTGGGATCAATGTCAGAAAGGTTGAATTTAAGCTTCCAATGATAGTGCCTAATCTTCTTGACTCCTCCACCATCTCTAGGATATCCTCCCCTACTAAATCAATAAAGAAGGTGAAAAATTCAACTATCCAGCTGTTCGACCCTGGACTCTTATCCTTTTTAATATGAAATTGGACAAATTTTAGCTCCTCCAAAGTAGCATGATTGTACATCGAGCAAGACTCATCATCATTTACAATTTAAGGAAAGAGTTCATTAATTTTTAATTGTTCAATAGTGTTCGATGAGTGCATGTCCTTGTATAAATTTTTGAAGTGTCGAATCGCTGCTTCCTTTAAGGCTCCATGTTCAGAGATCTTTACTCCTGTGGTATCAGTAATCTCCCAGATATGTTTCCGGGCTCTGTTGTGGGTAGCAAATTTATGAAAAAACTTAGTATTATTATCCTCGCTAGCCATCCAAATTGCTTTATTGTGCAACCTCCAGTATTCTTCAACCCCTTTTAATATACTGTTTCTTTCTAATTCCATCTGCTTGAGTGATAACTATGTTTCATGATGAGTAGGATCACTTGCCAAAACAAAAATCAAATCGAGAGTCAACAACTTCACGTTATTTCTGGCTAATTTCTTGTTATACAAAAGCTTTGTTTGTGATTTTAGAATTTTTAATTTCCAAACAATCCTATTTTGTTTGCCACCTTCAAACTAGAAAACCGAGTCTTTCCAAATTTTATAGACTAAGTCCACAAAATCTTGATCTTTCAGCCACTGAGCATTAAGTTTGATAGGATAGGCCTTATAGAATGGAGGTAAATCCAGTTGTAATATAACTGCCACATGATCGGAGATATACGAAAGTTCAACCCAGGACCTATAAAGACCGACAACAGATAATAAATATTTAGAGACAAGTACTATGTCTAATCTCCTTGCAATCACCTCCTGACCACGACGTCTGTTCCACCAGGTTGGAGCCAGCTTCGCCGGCTTGATATCAATCAGATTTTTGGATGAGAATAGCTCTCTGTAGTAAATATTTGTATTCCCAGACCCAGACTTTCCTCCACAGACCTCGTCCGAAGATAAAACAATATTTAGGTCCCCAACGATGATTAAATTCTTGATAGATAAGATACCACTGTCTTCCATCGATTTCGATAATTGTTTGTGATCTGAGCACAAACCATAAATATTAAGTAGTGCTAAATCCCAGTTGTTTATAGTACACCTTTCTGTTAACATAATACCACCAGTAGTGAGATATGGAACCAAATCAAATAAATTTGGGTCCCATGAGACCAACAGTCCACCCGAAGTACCCACATAATTAACTACACTCGAAACCCAGGATGGATGCAAGAGGTGCATGAAATCCATAGCTTTCTGAGCATTAACCAAAGTTTCTTGTAGAAATACAATTTTAGGACAAGAATTTTCCAAGAGTTGCCGAACTGAGGCCACTTTGAGGGTGCCTCCAACCCCTCTTATATTTAAGGACATCGATAACATTACTTAGCCCTCGCCAGGGCTTTCATCGCTCTAAGAGCCCCACTATCAGTGGAGGAAGGAACCGAATCATCGGTTTGTGGTAAAATTTGTGCCAACTTTTTTCATGTGCTATGAGTCTTTATAGGAGATAGTTCTATGCCAATGCCCCTAGACCAAGTGAATTCTTTCCCTGACTCCCCTGGCTGAATCTTTGATGTAGTAGCCTCCATGTTTTCCATGGAGCTATGAATGGCCTTCCCCAAACAGGTAGGTAGTTTGATCGATGCATTTTTATCCCTAATGAAAGGAATCAATGAGTCTAAAACAACATTGAGTGAGGATTCACCCTCCTAAGGTTCTCTGAACCCCGACTCTAACCCAGTGTCTAACAAAGTAGGAGGGGAAAGGGACGATATTGATCCTGGTTCTGGAAGGCTATGTAACTATGGTTGGGACTGCCGAGGTGGGGCTGTATGTGTAATAAGAGGTGGGATAGGAGAAACAAACACCAAATTCCTTGACCTCGAGGAGGGAGGTGTATCCCCATGAACAGGTAAAGTCGAAGTCACCACAACAGGAAATGAAATATCAAGGCCCTCATTGAGCCATCCTTTAACTAAAGTGGTAGATGCTTGTAGCCAACAGGACTTTTCCAAAGCATCCCTTTCCTAGAGAGATAATGACAAGAAAAAGGTAGGACAAAAGTTGTTTAGTTTACGTGAGAGTGAAGTCGTCTCTTCGATCTATGAACCTGGCTCGGGTTCGTAGTAAATAGGATCGCAACTGAAGGAGTCCTCCTCAAAAACATAGTTGGGGGGGTCCTCATGTAGGAGAGTGTCTTCCAACTTCTCTTCAGACATCTTCCCTATGCAGTCACGACGAAGATGGCGAATGCCTCAACACCAACTGCACCGAAAAGAGATACCCATGTAGTCCATATACCGAGTGAAATAACTACTACACCATTCAATATCAATTGTCTCCGGAAGTCCTCCTCGTAAATCAACTTCCACCAAGATCCTTCCCACTTTCCTAATAGATTTCTCCATAGTTGTATCATCCAGATTGATGAAACGTCCCAGAGGATCCCCAATTGCCCTCAATGCTCCTTCGTTCCATAGATACAACAACAAACCTGACAAAAGGACCAACAAATGCCGGAGTTGGAAGTGTTTCGTCTGCGGGTCGAAAGCCACCCTCCACCTTTTCAGCATAAGGCTGTTGCCCCCAATAAGCCATAAGTTTTTCAACATTAAAGTTGCATCTTCTGGAGATTTGCAAATAAATCCCATCCAACCCTTCATAAGGCAAAGGAACTCGGGAGCATAACCGAGTATAGGTACCTAGTTTTTTGCAATCCATTCAGATACTGGACAATCAACTAGATAGGAGTATGATAGCCTACCCACCAAGCCACAAAGGGCCAACCTGCATGTTTCCTCAAGGCCCATGTCTGAGCCCAACACCATCCTCCTATTCCTCTTGTTTGGCTTCCACACCTGTCTCCAGACACCAGTCTGGTTAGAAGGTTTAAAGGAATTCCTAGATCTATCTGACAGACCACCACCTTTAACACCCAACTTTATAGTAGAAACAAGCTTTGGCTCACACTAGGGAAGTTTTGTGCCCGCATCAACAGTGGAGCCAGAGAAATGATTATGGCCTGAAACCGTCGCTTGTTTTGAAGTAATTCCAGGAGAAGAGTTTCGTAAATGTTCGTAAATGCCTGAAGCTAGGTGCAGTTTACGTGAGGTGTGATTTATTGCACCAGGTAATTCACCCAATGAATCGACCTTTGTGAAAAGACCTTCCTGAAGCCAATTAACCTCGTTATCCGCACTCATTAGTGCCCTGACGTCTCCGTTTATGTCAGCAACAGGTAAGGGTTCCATATTAACAAACACTTGTTTAGCACTAAGGAACGATTACTATGGTTCATCAACCCAAAAACGAGAAAAAGAAGGCTGGTAGTTGGTCCATTAACCAATGAACGTATTAATAAACATGAACCACACCGCAAGTGTTAGCTCCAAGCAGATGGGTCGAAGAGACAAACTACTGAAGGAAAGAGGAGTTTAAAACGCGGATCAGTTCCCAAAAGGGAAAATAAAATAAGCACTGAGATCAGTGAAATCTGAGCATATTAATGACAATGTCAGTCAAGCTAAAAACAAAAAGAAAGGATCAGAAATAATGGAGAAGGATGGGAGATTTAACGACACTATAATTGGACACCAAAAACACATCAGAGGTACATTGAAACCTATACTTCACCTAGGGTAAATTTCCATCCATCTGTTTGCATCACTCGCCATTGTTAGTGCTCCCAAGCTTTCCCACCCAATTGCAGAGTTAAAAAATCCAACTCACTTTATTTCTTGATATCTCATCTCCCAAGAAAGACATTTTTGTACACATGTCTATAAGGACACATTTTTTAACAAATTTCAAACTTAATAATTTATAAAGATAAAAGTTAATATTTTAACCAAAGTATCATTTTCTAGGTTCTAAATTTTAGGATAACTATTAAAAAAAATTAGATATGAAAATCTATATAAAAAAAAAATTTACATATGAAAATTAATAGTTTAATGATTGGTAATAAATACAAATTATTCAATTCAAAAAATTGTTTTGAACTTATAATTAGGAAATAGTCGAGTAAAATAAATTTGAAACTTAATAATTTTAAAAAGTAAAAGTTAATCTTTAATTAATGAAACTTAACAATTTTAAAAAGTAAAAGTTAATCTTTAATTAATGAAACTTAATAATTTTAAAAAGTAAAAGTTAATCTTTAATTAATGTATCTTTTCCCGTCCTAAATTTTAGGAGAACTATTTAAAAAAAATATAGATATGAAAACTTTATGAAACTTAATAATTTTAAAAAGTAAAGTTAATTTTTAATTAATGTATATTTTTCCCGTCCTAAATTTTAGGAGAACTATTATAAAAAATATACTTATGAAAGCTTTTTTCCGTCCTAAATTTTAGGAGAACTATTAAAAAAATATAGATATGAAAACTAAAAGTTGAATGATTCATAATAAATAAAAAATGTTTGATTAAATATAATTTTTTTTTAGGCGATTTTGATTTTATAATTAGAAAATAGTAAAATTGGTAAAGTTAATTTTTAATAAGTGTTTTTGTCTAGTCCTAAATTTAGGAGAATTATAATTTTTTAAGATATTAGTATAGATTCATTTTAATGGCTGAAATATCAAGCTTTGAAAGAGATTAAATCTCTCAATGTGTAAACCTTTAATCTTTTCTTAAGTTTTGCATTCTAAAAAATGTTTTCACCTGTAGAGATTTAATTCCTCTTAACTCTTGATAACCACTACATTATTTTGGTGATTTAATTAAAGCTAAAACAAATCCAAACAAAACAAATTTAAACTCATCTATATTTTATAATATATTAATATTATAAAATATATTAATATTATAAAATATATTAATATATATTAAAATATTTCTTTAATTATATGATGATGATGATGATGATTAACGTCTCCTAAGACCTAATTGGTCTATCTGATCTTAAGAAGGTAAGTGATTACTTGTGATTCTTTAGAATTTTGTTTCTGTGCTCGAAAAACATTAAGAGTAGCTTTCCAAGATCACCATACTTTTGTTGAGTTAATTTAATAATATATATATATATAATAATAATAATAATAACAACAAAATTTTACTATGAGTAAAATTTCATAATCAGTGTTATATATTTATATAAATTGTAACTATTTGTATTGGATTTTACCTACTTTAAGATGAAAATGAATGAATTTTGTCCAATTTTGAATTAGTTAAATTTTGACTTCTTATATTGGATTTTAGCTAATACAAGGTTAAAGATGAAAGTATATTACAAGATTAAAGTTCTTTGTTTAATGGAAGTATTAAATATATTTTGAATATAGAAGTGCATTTTATAACTCGATGTGAGGGAGATGTGTAATGTTCCGAGGCATGAACATATATTTACCATGCTCCAATGCTTAAGTATGGTAGCAGGGTGAAATCATGAAGATGGGTTACACTTTTGCTTGTTTTATGAGAAAAAAAACTGTATTTTCACAAGTTATTCAACTTCCGACATATAAAAGTATTTATTTTTATTTAGAATTTCACTTTACAGTAGAAATAAAAGCTTGTGAAGAATTGTGTTAGCTTTCCAATGACTATTTTTCATTTTTTATCATGATTTGATATGTCAATTTGACAATTGACTTACTTGATGTGTTTCTTAAACATGAAATGAATGATAATGAGTTACTTATTTTCTACAACAGTAATATATATTATTAATTTGAAGAAACAAATATATTGCAACAATCTACAAAGACTCTATTTTATTATGACTATTATTTTGAATTTAGCAGTTGAATATTATAATTTCTAGAGTTTTTGAAGTTGACCAAGAAGCTGAAAAGCGTTAGAGGAGTTTAAAAACATGTTTTCTACACCTTGTATGTCTTAATTTTTACTTAAAACTAAATTTAAATATACCCTTTTGAAAGAGCAGTTTAAAAAGGATTATGAGAATATATTTTTCAAATTTTTCACACTATATTTTTGAGATCTGGAGTATTTCATTTCCTTAGAATCATAATGTCAACAGAAGAAATATTATGTAGTGAGAGTTTTTCAAAATTAAATAAAATTAGATAAAAAGCTGAAAATGAAAACAAATTATCTGATTGAAAGTAGATTCAATTTTGCAGATGTCGGTGTCATTTTCAAAACCAAATTCTCAATGTTTGTGGACTCCTACAAACATTGAGAAGTTTAGTTATGCTTGGGGCATTTCACGGTTTTGGTTTTAGGTTGCAATTTCATTGTTTTGGCCGAAAAAAATAATTTTTCGGCCGAGAAAGGATAAAATCTAACAGAATCCGTCAAACTAAGCGGTTTCCAGAGATTTTGGCCGAAAGACTGTCGGACAAATTCCAACCGTCGGAAAATATAAAAAGACACGTCGTATAGGTTTTTTTCACGCCAAATTGTATAAATAGGATTACAACCGAACAAATTTAACACAATCCATCAAATGAACAAAAATATGAGCTTTCGAGGATAGGATTTTAAAAGTATTTCACAATGCTGATTCTTTATATTTTTTTTCTTTTTTTTCTTTATTCCCTCTGTTCCATAAGCTTAATCGGAGGATAGATATGTCGATACATGGTGGTTTTAAAACACTTAAACAAAGTTTGAATCATCATCTTTTGGTTTTGTTGAATAAGGTAAATGATGTTTGTTCAAGTTTTATTGGAATAACAATTTATGGGTTGAAAGATAAATGTTGAGCATTTATTCAAGGTGAGTCTTTGTTGAACATATCTTTTCAGATAACTATAAAAATCATGGGAAACAAAAGTTTAGGAAAGAGAAAATATGATCGAACTCGAGATGATACTCGCAAAATCGAGAAAAGGAAAGAGCTTTATGGGAGAAAGAAAGCTTGAAGCGTCGCGAATATTGAAGAAATACTTGATGATAATGTCGATAGAAGTTTTACGACAAGAGAAGAAGTTCAACCAGGTATGCATGCGGATATGATGATCAAGCACCACGACACACATTGGGGCTGTATTGAGAAAGTACAAAATTCCAGTATAAAATTCAAATTAAAATATTGTAAATAATATAATTGATTGTAATTACAATTTGATGTTTAAAAAGCAATAGATTTGTCTCATAATGTCGAAGAGACATTGAAACCGAAATTGGTCAGAAGGCGAATCACCTATAGGTATGTGTATAAATTTAGATTAATATAAGATAAACACTCAAGTATATATAATTTAGTGAATTTGTGTTGGTTATGTTTAATATAAACTTTAAATTGAGAATATACGGGAGAATCTATCAACATTGATGATGAAATATTAGAAAATGTTGATCTTGATAAGTGGAAGAGAAAAGATAAGCATTATATAAGATAATGAACTAAGAATATATATAATACTTATTTCAAAGATGAATCATTAACAACACATGCTCAACTTTTACTTTTCTCTTGACTTCAATAGAGAAAGTTAAAAGAAGCTACATCATTATTGGGTATTCAAAATTAGATAAAGGATACAAGGTGCAACAAAATGTCTTTAACAATATAACTAATTAATATTAAAACTTTTGGAAAATCTCGAAAGAAGATGTCCGTGTTGCACGTAAAGCGTTACAAACAACAATTGTTTAGAACAATATAAAAGATGGATTTGACACTACACATGGAAAAACTTTGGGAACATCAAGAAAAAAAATTACACAAAACATAGAAAATTCCGTTTGAAATAGATGTAAATGATGATGAATTGGCTTGTTGGACAACGATTTCTAGACAATACAAAGATAGACTTGCGGAAAATGTTAAGAATTGGCAGTAATTGTTGGTTGGAAGAATCACATGTTTCACCACATCTGAGGGATGTGTTGCATCAAAGAATAGCACAAAATCAATATGAAAAACATCCAAAAAATATATTACCCGATGACCTGAAATAAGAGTTGTTTAATAAATTCAAAGAAGAGCACAAAGAGTTAAAAGATTTCTATCAATACATTTGTGCAACAAAACCATGGTTTGTTAGACCCATCCTTTATCTGACGCGTGTTGTTGTCATTATCATGTGGAGTTTGGTTGTATTACGACACTTTTTTTTTTGGATTTTGGTAAAATTTGGCCAAATTCACCTCCTCCTTCCACGGTTAAGTGTTTTTTATATCGAAATTCTATGTGAAAGAAGATGATGATTTATTTTACAAAAAAAATGTGTTGGTGGAAAGAAATGTGATCGTTGTGGAAATCCTAAGTTTGTTTCATTCAAAGTATCATATTGATCTGAGATGATCAATCATTTTCTAATATAAAGAGTCAATTTGGAAAATATATATGAATATTTGGTAACTACAACTCCACATTCTTCAAATGTTATTTCCAAAGGCTTGATTTGAAGGTAGATAAAATGTTTGATAGAGTTTTGAAGAAGTTTGAGGAAAAAATCTACTTCAATACACCGAAAAAGCATTAGCATAGAAATTTCGATGGCAGATCTCTGATTCAAACAATCCATTGAAGTGTTTCCACGAGGGACAATTTTGTACGTAGTTGATTTTGTAGAATTACACATTATTTGCCTAAAAGTAATACAGAGTGAATATTATCATGTTGATCAAGTCACTATGTTTTTCCACGTTATATATAGACATGCTCAATGGATCTTCCAAACATAGAAAATACCAGCGACAATCAACATGTTATTAAAGAATATCACTTTTATATAAGTGATGATCGAACCTGACACACATTATGTACAACATTGTTTTGATAAATTTTATGATTCATTGAAAGAACGCAGAATCATATTTGATCGGCATTGGATATGGTCCGGTGGGTGTCTTGAATTCGGTTCAAAATCTACTGTACGATCATTCTATTTGTTATGTCGTCTTCATAAAAATTAAAGATTACACATTGTTGGAATTTTTGAGGCCGGTCATGGAAAAGGAGAACCGCATTGATGCGGGGGCATGTCATGAGAACGCCCGAAGGTATCAGTTGAACCCTCATGCTGATCTATTTGAATCTGTTGAACAAGTTGTTGAATAGTGCAAAATGGTGCTAAACCATGAATATAATCCGTCAAGGATGTCTGCGCAGTGTGTCTATATATAAATGTTACATGTATGTCTGAGGAGGATATATAAATTTGAATGTGTTCAAATTTATATTCAATCTTCAATCATTTTTCTTGAGGAGATTTCAAGTTACAAGTTCTTGTCTTGTGCATGTATTTTTGACATGTTGGAATAGAAGATGTAAAATAGATCAATCATTATGGCGCCCATTACAATACATGGGACATGGAAAATACATTTAGTTAAAACAATTTTTTTTCAAATGGGTTTGCATTTGATGACGAAATGACTCTTGTTTTTGTTGGAGTTTGCATAGGCGACTCGAGAATCACGGATATTTCACGAGCGAAAATACGGGATATGTGTTAAAGGTTGGAGACATGTTTAACTTAATGTAAAAGGAAAATGCCACTTGCAAGCTTAGGAGATAGAATCAAATGAAACTATAATTAATGTCAGTTGATGGCGTTAGAGTTTTTGATCTTGTTAGAAGGTAAAATTAAATTATGTTTAAATTTTTCAAATAACTTAGATACATACTTGTGTGATAATCTACCACAAACTATTTGTTGTCCAATAATTAGATATATTTGCGAGGGAGATGTTATTTCAGGTAGTTTGCACTGTAGACAGCGAAAAGTGAAAATATTATTTGATGTGATGCCGTCACAAAGATTATGAGGCTATTAGAAGATTTTTTATGATACTTGGTTTTATATATGAAAGAGGGATCCATTGTATTGAAAGGATATTTTTTTCAGAAACCCATCAAACCGATACTCATGTTCACTTTCAAGACTATCGGTCGAGGATGTCCTGAAGTTGTCAATATAGTCATTTGGTATGCGGTATATACAAAGTTAAAATAAGTTCAATCAAAAAAAAAAAAAAGTTAAAAAATGGAAAATGTCAATGTCGATAATGAGCGAATAATTGAAGATGGAATACCATTACGTGGTTTTTTAAACAAACTTGGCGCATGTACATTCCATAATTGTAATTTTTCATTCAAAGTACATTACTGATTTTGATAACTTGTTTTGACTATCTTCAAACATATTTTCATTTATGATATTTATAAAAAGAATACTATGTAGGAGTGAGACAACTTAATGAATTTGCACAAACCCATAATTTCCAACCAGCCTCTTTGATTTTCCCCATGAACATAGAGGCACACATGTTTAGAAAACATATATACTATTATATGTAAGGTGATTAAGTCCTGTTAATTACAAAAAGGTCCCTCACATGAAGTCGAAAAACTTCATGTCATCATTTCAAATATTTATAATTGTTTTATTTTAACAATGTAGTATGAGCGATTATATTAAAATATTAATCATATTTGATGAGCCCAAATAAAATTCCATCCCAAAAATTTCCAACACTTCCATGACAAACCTTATCTTAGAAAGTTGAAAACATACTACACAATATTAAAGAAAGAGGTGTTAAGACACAATATATGAATCAATGGTCAAGTTAAATGGCCTATTACAATGAATTGTTCACATTACAAACCCATCTATAGAGAACAAAATGTTAGGTGATAGCAAAATCCCTTCTCAAAAACAATTTATATACTAAAAGAAACAATGTAAAATTGTAATTTCATTTTAATTTGTCCAATTTTTTTATAATAACAATTAGGAAATCAAATTATAATTTTACCAAAGAAATTAGAATCTTCAATTCAATAATAACTGTGAAGTCCTTAACTTTAATTAAAACTTTTACAAATTATAAAATTGTTTTACGGATAGCAATTAAATACTTATGGATTTACAAGTAGTAATTAAATACTTATGGATTTACTGGTAGCAATTAAATATTGTTGTTTTATTTTTAGGTCATTTCCTAGTGCTTTCATGGATTTATCCACTCTTTTATTCTCATTGACAAATATTTATGAAAGAAAAAATGAAATCGACTCTTGAAATAATTTTTATTAAACTTGGTTTTATCACCTAGAATCAAAATGAATAAAATGTGTCAATAGATAAAATTGAATATAAAATCTAAAAATATGAAAATGGGATTTTCAAAGAGATCCAAAATGCTAATTGTAGTGCAATTTAACTTTAACTCAAAATTTTTGTGATAAATATACACATATAATGGTGAGCTAACTCAAATAGATTTGAACAAGACACATCATTTGCAAAATCAATTAATATATCTAGTTGGGGAATACAACATTTTTTATTTATGTATCTACATGACATCAAGATTAAAGAGAAGAAAATTAGAAGAAATAATTTGTCATTGCATTGAAAAGGTTATACATTTCATAAATATTCCAATGAGCATATAAAAGGTTCCATATATAAATAAAGATTGGTGAAGTCTATCCTTAAAATGCTAATTGTAATTACGAAAATGCTAACTTTGACCCAAATTTTTTGTGATAAATATATACATATAATGGTGACCTAACTCAAATAAATTTGAACAAGACACATCATTTTCAAAAATCCAATTAATATATCTAGTTGGGAGTACAACCTTGTTTATTTATGTATCTACATGTGACATCAAGATTAAAGAGAGAAAATTAGAAAAAATAATTTGCCATTGCATTGAAAGGTTATCGTTCATAAATATTCCAATGAGCATATAAAAATGTTCCATACATATAAAATAAAGATTAATTAGGATCTATCAACGCCCATCTTCAAGCATTGTAACTCTATATTATCATATAAATATTATTCACATAAAAAAGCCTCATACATATAAAATAAAGATAGAATTCCAAAATAAAATAAATCAAACATGTACATAAGACAAATTGCCAAAACAGATTCCAAGAGTATGAAGTATAACTGTTACTATTCAGTTATAATAAAAGTCGACATTATAATAAAAGTCGAATAATGCCAGGTTATAAAAGTCGACATTATAATAAAAGTCACGAATAGTAGCAGTGTAAAATACATAAGTTCCCACATCCATTTTGGGATGATAACATGGAACAAAGACATTTAACTCCAAATTTTGGACTCTAAGCCATCGAATATGGATGACTTCATACATGAGGTTGAAGTACATAACTTGATTTCAAAATTAGAAATTCACAATTCAAACATGCAAAATAATCTAGAGTGAGAATTGTAATTAAAATAAAATTGACATCCATTTTGTGATGGTTATGTTCTTGGTAAAACAAATTGTGCATTAGAGTTAGAGTTAGGTAATAAATGAAAATAAATATAAAGCTGTGTATGAAGAAAATTCACCAAATTTCCATCTATTAAACCATTCTTCCAAAGAAATGCTTATCTCCTTGTGGATAAGGTCAAAATCCTTAGGAAATTCTCCTTGTGGATAAAGGTCAAAATCCTTGGAAATTCTCCTTGTGGATAAAGTCTCAAATCCTTAGAGATGTAATTCTCATCCCCAGTGTTGTTATTTGATCATATTTTTGAGATCAATAAAATACTAATCTCCTCATTGAGTTAAAAATATTTCTCATCTTCTTCTACGGTGGTAATATAATCAAATTTCATGATGCCCTTTCACACTAAAGGACGAGCATAAATCTCCCTATTAAGAAATTCTTCCAAAAGACTAGTTATTATCTAAAAAAGTTCAGAAACCATCATTTTTAAATACCATTCTTTGGAAAAATACTTATCTTCTATTTCTTCATGGAATAGATGTTCTCATAAAATACTACACCATTCTTGGACAAGAAAACAAGAATTTGCATAAATCTCCATATTAAGCAATTCTTCCAAAGACTACTTATTATCTAAAAAAGTTCAAAATCTTCATTTTAAATACCATTCTTCGAAAAATACTTATCTTCTCTGCCTTGATGGAATAGATGTTCTCATATAATACTAGCGTCATTGCTTGGATAGAAAGCAAAGTTACGAAATCAAGGAAAATTTAAAACTCTCTTTTCGATGTGGGATAGAATCTATTCTCAAATATTCAAACATATTCAATTTCAAAATTAGGTGTTCATCATGATCTAACCTTAAATAAGTTTGAGTGTACACCATTTTAAGTATGACCTCAAATATTCAAACATATTCAAGTTCAAATTAGGTGTTCATCATGATCTAACCCTATACAAGTTTGAATGTACACCATTTAAGACAATATTAACTTATCTAAGAGTTCTATATAATTCAAAATAATAATTGAGGAAAGGCTAAAAACTATAAATTTGAAAAACAAAAATTGCATAAAAGTCAAAGGCATTACATTTATAGTCATCCTGAATGGACTCATGCTGAATAGACACATCCTTTCCTAATCGGGTTTGTTCATCAATCTCAATCTCTCTCACGAGCACCTCTCATGTGCTCTCTTCTCCACATTAGCCTATATATCCCATTTCAAATTTAAAAATTTAAAAAAAAAAAAAAAAAAAAAAAAAAAAAAAAAAAAAAAAAAAATTTTAATACATTAAATGATACTTGTGAACTTCCACCAGCTTCAAACTCTCCCAATGAGAATTGAGACAAGCCAGCCCAAGTAGCAGGAGATGGAGTAGATGGAATAGATGGAATAGAGGAATTTGGATGGATTGAATCGGATAAGTTTTTTCTAATAGTTGTTCACAATTATACAAAATTATAAATGTTGTTGAACTCTTATTTATTCAAAGAGTGGAGATTGAAAAACTAATAGAAAAACATGCAGATTCAATCCATCCAAATTCAAACTTGTTGAATCAAAACCCCTATTTGGAGCTTAGTTGCTTATATCTGCAAACTACGATTAATGGCAATAATAACTCGATTATTTCTATATAAAGAAGGATATATATATCTAGAATTGAAATACTATCATGGAAATGCGTAAAAAATTTGCTAAATAGATCACATACCAATCTGTGATTCGGGTCATCATTATGAATGACAGCTGGCCAACCATCAGGCAAAATTTGGCATACTCCAAAAAAAATTCTGCTGACATTGCATCCAAGTCTACATCTGTTTTATCAAAAAATGTGGCACGAATATTAGCTCTGTTGGCCTTCATGCCAACATCAACACCATAGAACCTAGATTCCAAATTTCCCAGGTGCAGTCGGCCTCTTTACTTAACCGATGTAGATTGGAACTCTGAAAGTGATACAGAGAAATGTCCCTTTGGGAGGTACTAGAGGTTGTGGGGGCCTCGGAAATGCTCCACTTAGATGCTGTGCTAGGTGTAATATGCGTCCTTTACCAGTCTTGTAATATTATTTGGACCCGATTGTTGGTATAATTTGGGTGCATATGCAAGAAAAACTACGCAAAAAAATGTCTTGCAAAATAGTGTGGAACCTCAATGTTCCACGAAAATTTTCCATATCTTTGATAAAAATCTGTTATCTGAATGTCCAATAGAAATTGGGGGTGCCAAATATTTCACCTTGACGTTTCCGCTTTGGACCCACTCTTCAAGGAAATTGAACATAGAGATGCGTCTTCCTTTGAAACTCCATTTTTTACCGTATCCCATTTATCCGGGGTTCCATCACCTCGACTTTACGCCCGCCTCATTAGATCGACAAAGCTGTCATTGGTTGGCTCCATCTTACCACGATATGCATCCATAAAGTTTTTTCAGTGAATGCAAAACAATTTGCAAACTTTGTTTTGCATTCAAAGGAAGTTCAAGACCGCCAAATCATTTTCCAATACCTATTTTTTGACACACGAGCATCGCTCAAAGCGTCATTATACGTATTCCTTCGAGTTCATATCCAACTTTCGAAGGATAGGTGGATGTAGGTGTTTAATATTTTGTTTCTTGATAACATGACATCCTACATCCACCTTCTCCCTCATGAGCATTTGAATCTTACGTGACAACCACTCTCATTGTCACCCTTTGATCTAAATTGATTGCCTACACACATTTGAAAGTAACTACAAGATTTAACTGTACATAAATTTACCAAATACAACAAAATTCAACAAAAATAAACAAAATTTGAGAAACTTACCAGAAATATTCTATGGTCCGGATCTATTCTCTACATTCTCAGGTGTAGGGGTGTTGATGTGCAACCTATCCAAAAATGTTGCATCCATAACACTAGTTTGACAAAGGTTCTACAGTTGATCTATTCTGGACTTCGGTTGAAAATCTCCTTTGACGAGGTTGTTGTTGCTCACTCGGAGTCCGAGTTGAAGAAGGAGTCATTGTTCTTCCTTCTTGAGAATGCCTAGAGTGTTTGTGAGGAATGTTTGCATAATTTCGTGTTGACATCACTCCACAATTTCTATCCACAATGTAGAGTTTATGAAAAAAAATCCAAAGATTTACACAATTTCAAGAAATTTAAAACAGAGAGATAAATCAAAGTTTTAAACAATCAAAGCCATGAGAGTGCCTTGCTCATTAGAAAACCTAAAATCTTGGTCATTGATGTAAGATCAATCAACTAAAATATAAAGTAAAGGGTCCATAGGCAGTAGGGGAAAATTCTTATCCTTCACTCATCACCCGTGCACAAAAAGCAACACATTTCCAATTCGTTAAAGCACCGAAGTGGCGACCCGTTGTCCTCAAGCCCAGTCTTTTAGGGCAGAGGCCCGATGTGTAGGGATAAGTGACAAAGATAAAACCACAAACTTTTCACGAAAATAATAAAAAAAAACCACATAGAATTCATTGAAATCAAAAGTTGGATTCGCCCGAGGGATTGCCATTCCGGTGAGAGGTTTATCATTCACAATCCATATCAAAGAAAAATATGCAAAAACTAAACATTCATCCATGAATCAATTTGGCCAAGATTTTTGGTGTCTTGGATTGCTTGACTAATTTTGAGGTGTGTGTGAGCCCATTTTTTAATATTACCTTCATGCTCTTTCCTTATTTGAAATGATCACCCGGTTTCCCTAATGTAGTTTTTTCCACAAGTACATTCTACCTTATAGAATAGTGTACTGGGAATTGGTCCATGGTATCCTTCCTTGATATCATCTTTATCTAATGGTTTCAAGGGGTTTAAAGCAATGGCATATAATATCCCTTACTTATTTATTAGAACCTTAGTGACCATATTAGTGACCCCTTTGATGTAGGTTTTAGGAGTAGTGATCAATGAGGAGTTGGCCTCATGATAGGTGTAGATACATGTGACAAACATTTTAATTAAAACCATGTTTTCACTCCTAAATCAAAGATTATAACCAAAGGGCGTGTTTGATGGTCTAATGCCACAAGCATGGATAACATGCCCTACAATTAGCTCATTTATAGCCCAATCAATTGGGTTTTGTAGCATATATTGGATAAGGAGACTCATACTTAGTGTACAAAACCATGGGACAATGCTTGTGTCCCACTCTTCAAGAATAATCGGTAAAATATAGTATGAGACTTGGGATGGAGGGAAATAATGTGTAAAAGCTAATATGTTTACTTAGTATCCCTCACCTACATCCTCATATATGAGGGTATGAAGGTGAGAGAGTGAGGGAGTAACATACTGAATTTAGAGAGGAATAATGAATTAAAACATAATGGGTATATTTTACTCAATATCTCCTCCCACCCTCGTATAAGTGAGACATGTGTCTTCAAGGTGAGATCACTAAGCATTCCAGTCCAAAATGGGAAACATATTTCCCACCTTTCCAAAAGTTGTATTGTGATTTCCCTACATCCACACCTCAAAAAGTCATATGTCCCTTTCATTCAATTAATCATTGTCTTATCACTATTTGTTTTGTCACCCTTTCATTCTTAATGATGGAGAGTGAATGGGAGATAGAAAAATCTGCCACAATGTGAAGTGGCTGCTTGTCCCTCTTTTTACTGTTTGCTGAAATTTACGCCTCTTCAGCTTCATTTCTGATACCATGGTAATATTTCAAAATCCCACCAGGTTCCGATCTCGCTGATTTTTTCGGTCAAATTTAAATGCTAAGAATTGATTTGACCTTTGTTTGACGCTTATGCTACAACTTGGTGTTTCAACATAAGCTACAACATGGTGTTTCATCATAAGCTACAACCTAGTGTTTCAACATAAGCTACAACATGGTGTTTCATCATAAGCTACAACCTAGTGTTTCAACATAAGCTACAACATGGTGTTTCATCATAAGCTACAACCTAGTGTTTCAACATAAGCTACAACATGGTGTTTCATCATAAGCTACAACCTAGTGTTTCAACATAAGCTACAACATGGTGTTTCATCATAAGCTACAGCGGTGTTTCAACATCTAAAACCTTAGCAGAAAATAAATTTACGACGAAATAAATTTCAGAACTGAAACATGGGGATTATGAACACCGTTTTCAATGTAGAAATTAAATATCATCAATATACAAAGGCTTCGAATATTAGACGCATATATTTTGATTAACCGTTACTGGAAAAACCCGCAGAGGAAAACCGGTTAGAGAGGTTTATTATTTATGAGCTTCAGAAATTCTTTTAGAGCATATTTATCTTCAGATATTTACATAAACTTATTTGGACATTCCTGTGGCTTTGCTTCTCAATTTCACGAACCCGATTACCGTTACAAACTATGCAATGATTTATCTTTGGTGATTTGTCGAAGTCGTGCCAAAACTACGCTGAATTCAATTTACGATTCCTCCATTTTATTGACAGCCTTGGATGCGTACCCGATGCTCCAATTCTGGCTAGCTTTGTCTCTTTTCTTATTTCCGACCTCCTCTTGCTCTCTCTTGTTTTCTCAACAAGAATTCTTGACTCTCCTCTCTTGTTCTCTCAACCAAGGCTATTTTAGCGCATCATTCACTTCTTTAGCAGCATCTCACCTAAAAGCCTCTTGGCCTCTCACCTGAATTTCTTCAACTCCCTTGTTCTTGAACAACCAAGAATAGGTGCGCCCATTTGCCTTAATCAACCTCATGTGAGGGAAGGTGAGGAGTTTTTCTAATCTAATGGCTGGTTTAGATTAGATGGGTGGATGAGATTTTGTGTCTCTTCCTGCTCAGCTTTAATCATAAAGTTATCTTTTAATTTGCATCCTCACAAATTAATTTGACTAAGACCCATATTAGGCAATTTCTCCCCCTTAGGGCCTAGGGAAACACTTGCCTTGGTACATAATTGTACTCCCCTCATACAGAGGAAGGTGTTACTCACCACTCAAAGCTTGTCCACGAAAATACAAACTTGCCCATGCTTTCTGATGCCTTGGTGAAATAATACGCAGCACTGCTCCTCGATTAGATATGTCGCGGCTCCCACTGACTCCTCGAGAACATAATCACAGAATGAAGTGTCTGAATCGATAATACTTAGACGGTCATGAAGAAGCTGGATTCTCCAGGAGTTTAATCACGGACTCTGATTATCCTGATCACGGTAGGTATTCAAACTCCTTTGGTTGACAAGCTCAGCATTTCTTCAATGGTTGAGTACTTTTAGTTTCATGCAAAAAGCCTCAAAGTTGGTTGACAAGCTCACTCTTGCATGTTTCACTTGATGTCCCTACCATATTAGAGAGGGTATTCAACCCTCACAAGTTTATATCGAGAAATATTTGCCCTCCCAAGAATTTGATTCCTATAGACACTTAATAAATCCAAAATTAAAATGGATGTACATTGATGCTAATTCAATTTTAAATCACTTTATTGTTTCATGTATATTTATTTGTTTATTATTAATAGATATAACTAACTTAAACTTTATTATTATAATAATATTTTAATTGATTTTTATAGACATTTTATTGGTTAA
Source organism: Picea sitchensis (assembly GCA_010110895.2). Classification (NCBI taxonomy): domain Eukaryota; kingdom Viridiplantae; phylum Streptophyta; class Pinopsida; order Pinales; family Pinaceae; genus Picea; species Picea sitchensis. The sequence goes on from SNQJ01S0013502.1 coordinate 169,158, forward strand.
AACATTGGGTAAGAGTTTGTCTTCCTTAAACTTAAGGAAATAAATTAATGACCTAAGACCAAAAATATATATAGCATGAGTGAAATTCTACCAATGGATAGTAATCAATGATGATTGTCCTCATTATCAATTGATAACTAAATTATGATAAGTTTTACAACCAATATATATATATATATATATATATATATTGGTGGTTAGTGTCCAATGAGACCAAATTTGATTTATAGACCTTGTTGTTCCAGAGTCTGTACTTAAGTCTTAGAAAGTACAATGTCTAGGCATCCGAAAGTGAGTAAAGGATAAAAAGGGGAAGAATCAACCTTCAGGAAAGGAAGCTAAGGTTGATTTCTAGGTTGTCGCTGTCTCGCTTCCAATTGTTCCTGGATGCTTATATCTCGTTCAATCGCGACCCATGAACATTCAAGTTCTGCCCGGGTGGTGGCTGTTTTAAGTATGGTATTGAAAAGGTTCAAAGCGATATGGGTTTGGTCCGACAATCCGGGTTCAATATTAGGCTGTCTTGCAACGGGGACAGTCATAGAGGAACAAGAAAATTAAAGGAGAGTTCGAGGTTTTTGATGCTATATCAATTTGATCATATAAAAGAGAACTTTTGAATCCGATATTGAAGATAAAGTGAAAACCAAAGGCCTTTTCCCGTAACTGAGTTATCTTTAAAATAAATGGTGTGTGAAATGTGAGAAAAACATTAAGCTGTCTATAGTGCGAGGCTCCTACCAAGGGAGAATCTCACCCTGTAAACAGAAGAAGAAAAAGATGAGAATAAATCTGACGAAGCATAAAATATGAAGATCTAAAAAGTTCACAGGTCTTGTACCTGCTAATAGTCGATACAGAGGAAAAGATGTAAACGATATAGACAACTAAAAATTGATCACCACAGTAGAGGTTTTACTAAATTGCAGTGAAACATTCATCAGACATATATATGCGAACTGAAATTGAATATGAAATCACAGAGGAAGCAAACTCATAATACAGTCTTGACGGAATCGAGAGTCTTCAGATTGCTTTGTATTAATTTTCAAAAGGAGGGAGTCTCTATTACAATCGACCAAAAAGGTCCAACTCCTTGTCTTTCTTCTAATTTCATATTTATACAAACTTCTACATGCTAGAATCTCAATCGTTCTAGGAGTTTTTTTTGGTTACAAAAAGGAGACTTCCGCGTTTCAATTATTTGTCTTTGTCCTCTTTCGGGCGGATGGAGCACCTTCCTTCCTTAAAACTTCGGGTTCTAAAAATTGAACAGGCAGACACATGTCATTATTTGGTACCCGAAAACTACCCCTTCACCTGCTGTGTGCAAGTGACGCACCTCTCCACCAACTGGGTTATCAACCTGGAAGGTTCCGCTTGGTTGTTTGCCTCGAAGGTGTAACAATCTTTCACTAACTATGGAAACCTTCCGCGTACTTGTCGGTCTTCAGTGGTGATAGAACATAATAGTACACTTGTATTTATTAGCCACTTATCCACTTGGACTATATCTGTCTGGGTTACCCGTGTTATTTCATCCTACTCTCTTTCCTCATTCTCCTTGATGTTGAGCAGGTGCTTGGCTATATCCACCTGACCCAGTGTCCCGATGCTGCTTTCACTATCAAGACCCAACAAAATTTCATCTATCACCCCAAGGGTTTCTTTACAAAAGTTTCTTACCTCTTTAGCTCACTCTCTGCTCTCTGATATATTTCATTCCCATGCCTTTAGTAAGATGTTACCTCTGGTCTGCTCTGGGATGGAGAGCTTGGAACTACTGCCCATTTCCTTTTTCATCGTGGCTATAACAACCTCTTGAAAAATGACTCGAGCCGCCCCAACTTCTCTTTCTCTCAAGGAGATGTCTTCCAACACTTGATCAATGATTTGGCAGAGGTTCTGAATGGTCTCCACTTTAGCAAGTAATTCTTGCTGGGCTGTCGACACTCATTTTCGAATTTCTATAGCTTGGGATTGGAATATCCCGATATCTATCACCTGGCCTTCGGTGAAATTTAATTTGTCCTGTAATTTCCCTATCAATTCCTCTTGCTGGCTTATCTATGATTGGCTGGTATGGGCCGCTTGCTGTGTTTGTTCGAGATCAGATTTGAGTCGTTTGATTTCCTTTTGATCAACTGCTCTAGCTTGCTCTATACCTGTGTTCGCCTGATCTCTGGAAACTGCCTCTGTTGTAGCCATCTTAGCCTCCAAAGTTTTGATCAAGCGGTTTTTCCGCTTCAACTGTTCTTTTAGGGACACGACAGAATATTGGTTGGTTGTAGTGAAAGCCCCCAACGTCCCTGCTATCTGAGTTGCAAATTCCTCTTTTTTCATGGCTCTCCCATAAACAAGGATTTTAAATTTCTTGGCTACCATGCCTGCTTCTTAATAAAGTTCTTGTTTCACAACAACCTTTCTCTTCTTATCGAAGAAAAATTCATTCGGAGGCAACTCTTCCACAGTTATGGGCATTAGTTTTTCGCCGAAAATCCATCCTGCGTCTGGGATCCCCTTTGTGGACTGTAGGGGAGTAACAAAAATGATGGGGTTGTCGATCTGCTTGGATGATTTCCCCAGGGTAACAACCGAGGCTGGATTTCTTGGAGGGTTGGGGATCTCGGCTTCATGTTTCGGGCCCTCGGTTTGCTTCTTCTTTTGCTGATGTTCCTCTTGGTCAAGTCCTAAATCTTTGGAGCCATTGGCTTCCGTTTGCTGTACATCTGTAGTCGGCGGGTTCTTACCCTGTAAGACTGGGGGAAGGCAGCTCCGCCGGTGTTCCTGAAATTTGAAGAAATCAACCATCTCCTTGGGCGACAGGGTTTGAATCTGACTTGGGACCTTGGCATAGGATCTCGCCCCTCGGAAGATGTCATCATGAGGCGAATGCTCATGTTCATACCTTTTAAGGCCACAACTCGCCATGTGATTACCCACGATCCTGTGTGGGTCGTGCTTCTTGAACTCAATGTGGACCAATTTAATATCCTCCAAAGCCGTTGCCTCGGCTTCTGCGTGTTCGAAATCTAATAAAGAATATGTATTCAAATGAATGGGGAAGGGCGACCATACCTTCTTCGAAAATCCTTTAAGATCTTTGCTTATGCCACCAATCACAGTTTTCCTAGAGATTTCGCGACAAACCAGCCTATGTGGTATGAATAATGGTAGAGCATAGGGGGGAACAGAGGTGCCGAAAACCCTGATGTATGAAAATTCCGCCTCTACGTACCAGTCGACCACGTTGCTCAAGTTGGTGGTGATGCTATCTGAAATCTTGGGTGGTGGGTCGCCAAAGATGGAGACATGCATTGGTACCATTACCCAATTGAAAATTTCGTATATGAATTCTGTGGCCTTATTTTCCCAAAGTTTTGAGTGGTAGACATGGATAGGCTCAGCCTCAGTGATCCAGGGGAACAAATTTTGCTCAAAATTCAAAATGCTCGAAATCGCTTCAAATTGAACATAAGCGTATGCCTCATCGTCATGAACCCAACACAACTCGTTTGGGTTCAAACAGACGTCGAATGAGAGAGATATCACGTTCTGTTCAAAACGTCAAATAAACAAAAAAAGGGATGCTGACTGTACAGTCCATACGGATGCTGACGTGGCATGTCTGTACGACACATGGCAGAGCTGAATTGGCAGGACCATATGACATGTGGCATTCATTGGTTGGCAGATGTGGACGAATGATATTGCGACACGTGGTAGTTTTTGGTTGGTTGTACGGTGCCACGTGGCCCAGTTGTGGGCTATCACGTGGCACCCTGTTATTGGGTTGTTTGGTTTGGTCGTTCAAAATTTTATGTAGTTCGTGGGATTCGAACCCCAAACCTCCAACTCAACGCAAAACTTTGGCAAGGGCTGGGCTGCCAACACACCCACATGGTAGTACTTACCATATAATAGTTTTAAAATTATTTGAATTTGCACATGTGGATAGTTGGGGCGCGTCCGGGCTGGGGCTTAGCCCCAGCCCCCAGTCGTATATACAATACCATATGACCCTTGGTCACACCGTTGGTGCATGC
>SNQJ01S0013502.1:188998-210300 GCA_010110895.2 Picea sitchensis
ATAATTAAGAGAAGCTTTCCAAGATCACCATACTTTTGTTGAGTTAAGAGGTTAGGAAGGTTGGTAGTGTGACAAATATTTTGAAAATGATATCTAATATGGGTATAGGCTGGACAATCTAAGAGAAAGTGTTTTTCATCTTCAACCTTCTTAGTGTCACATAGGTGACACACTCTTTCATCCCATGGCATTTTAGGAATTGACCAACGCTCATTTTCACTACGAAGCTCGTGAGAATTTGTTCTTATCTTAGCAATGGTTATTTTTTTCTTTACACTTGGCAAAACAAATAGATAATTTTGATCTTCTAGATTATGGTTGATTACATCCTTATAATACCTCAATTTTCTTTTTTCCTCTAACTCTTTATCACACCACATTTTCTCCTTAAATTTTGATTTGACGTTTTTTTTAATAGAATCTTTATTCTGCAAAATGGTGTCTTCCATGATTCCCCAATAGTTTACCCAAGACCGAGCATCTTTATGCCATCCTCACTTGAGTCGATGGTGGTTATGACTCGATTTTGAAGCAATTTTAGGAAGTCTCTTGTCTTCCATGTTGTTTAATGTGTTCTTATACATTAGGTATCTATTCATAGCCATGCTCTCAATCGGGGAGATGCTTGCTTCTAAGAGGAGGATGGGATAGGGCATATTTCCTTTAATTTTGAGATTATAGGTTATAAAATTATTTTGTATTTGCTCTATCTTTCTCTAGGATTCACGAGAGATACTACAGCCCCAGACTTCACATCCATAAAGAATAACAAGTGTAACAAGAGTCTCAAAGAGGAGTTTCTTCTTATCCCAACTTCGAAGTTCAACTGATTTACAATTTTTTTCAGCCCATAATAAGATTTCCATCCCCTAATAATCCTTTTCTCAATGCTAGAATTCCAATTGAGCTTGTGGTGAATCTCAATTCCAAGATATTTGTATGAAGTCACTTCCTCCAAGTTGTTTTTTTCATAGACAAAGGTATCATAAGGGATCTTATTGGATTTAATAATCATGACCTTGGTCTTATCGATATTAACAGTGAATTGAGTCTAGTTTAGAAAAGGAATCCACCAACCATTAAGTGGGTGGAGTAGAATAAAGGATATTTAGTCAATATCATGTTGTTTTAGTTACTCTATCTGAATAAATATGAGTATGGTGTAAAATAAACTATTAAAATATTATTCCATATTTGATATATGATAATAAAATGTTCATAAAAAATTGAAAAATAAGTAAAGGTCAATATTATGATGATGATGGTGGTGGTTGATGTCCGTTGAAAGAAAATTAGGTCTATTAGACCTTAATAAAAGTAAGACATTACTTGGATTTCTTTAAAATGTTATTTTGATGCTTGAAAAGAATTAAGAGAAGTATTCCAAATCATTAAAGTTTTGATGACTTAGAAGGTTAGGAAGGTTGGTATTGTGACAAATATTTTGAAATTGGGATCTAATTTGGATATATTCAACCCTCTTGGTGTCACAAAGGTGACATATTCTTTTTTTCCATGGTGTTTTGAGGATTGCCCAATGCCCAGTTTCACTATGCAACTCATGAGATTTAGTTCTTATTTTAGCAATTTTGATTCTCTTCTTTACGCTAGTCAAAACAAAGAGATACTTTTTATCTTCAAGGTTAAGGTTAACCAACTCCTTATAATATCTTGATTTTATTTTATCCTCTAACTTCTTCTTTAATTCCCCAATGATTTAGTCAAGACTTGGCATCATTATGCCATCTCAACTTGAGTCATTGGTGATTTTGGCTAGAGTCTAAAGCAATATTGGAGAGCCTTTTGTTATCCATGTTGTTTATCTTGATCTTATACATTAAGTACCTAATCAAAGCTACACTCTCTATGAAAAAAAAATTCACTTAACTAAAGAAAATAAAATAAAATATATTATATTATTAAGATGAATAAACTAATGACATGGAAAATTAATTCCCAAGTTTCCATTCAGAATTTCATCATTCAATAAACAAATTCGTTTGAGTATGAGTCATTTATGAAACAATTCTATTTCAACATGCCATGGACATGGATATGTTATTATAACTGCCGATAGGCATGGTATATAGCATTGAGTTAGTGTTGACTAACTATTAATCAATGGTTGACCATAAAATATGTATCCATTTTACCAAAGTTTTATCAAAGTTTTGATAAATAATATTTTCAGTTAAATTTTAAATGTGATTTATCTCATATCTTATTGTCCAAAGACTTTAAAGTCTTATTACAACCTTCGCTCCTTCCAATGCAATTGCAATAAATATTTCATCCAAATGGCAGGTTTGTATTTGGACACGGTGGTTGAATGACTGCTCCAACGAACCAACCACCAATATAATTCTTTGTTTTATTTATCTGAGATATTTTACCAATGTCGTTCCTTAACATACTTGTATTTTATTTATCTGAGATATTTTACCAATGTCGTTCCTTAACATACTTGTAGTTTTCTTAGGTTACGTGCTTTCATTTCTGGAATAAATTATGTTAAATATGCATGTTAAATATGCATATATGTCTGTGTCAGTTACTTACTCGTACAAGCACGCTTCTGTATCGAACAAATAACTTGTAACGTCTAAGAAGAGCAGACAAAAGATACAAAATCTGCGACGAACCATAGAAAAATTGATCTTACTTCAATTAATGCTTTATGCAGAGCTTTTAAAACTCGGTTGTAGTTATTAATTTAAGTTATACGTGAATACTAAATATACTGTGAGTGAGTCCTATATCTACTATTAATGTATTTGAATGAGGCGGGCTGGATAGTTTATCTATTGTCTATGGTGGTTGATTAGATTGGGCTTACTTCGCTCATTTGTATTTACTGCTGTTATGTATTTCCCTTTGGGGTGTATGGATAATGTTGGCGAACCTATCTGTGAGGATGCTGTCTTTGTTGGTACAGCTGGCTGACAGATTTGTAAAGGAATTTATACTTTATATAAATTTGAGCAATTTTCTGGTGGAAAAAAGTCCGAGAAGACAACACATAAGTTATTAATTTAAGTTATACGTGAATAGTATAAACGCATATTAAGTTTGACTGTATGTATTTTTTATATAAATGTCATAATAAATCATTAATTCTTACTATAAAAAAAAAATACTTAGATAAATATATATTTTTTTAATTTTAAATATTATATATAAAAATATTTATAATTAATCACACTTATCATAATATTTATCTATTTTTTAATTTTAAATATTATATATAAAAATATTCATAATTAATCACACACTTATCATATTATTTTTTTATCTCTTTTCTTTTAGCTAAATATGTTTTGTTTTAGTTTAATGAAACATATGAACTCTATCAAACTTTGATTAGGATGTGATTTTTAAAGCTTAGTTTAAAAATTCTATTTTTTTTAATATATTTGCTTGTTTTAAAACAATCTATATTATATTCAATACATAATATCAAATAATCTACAAATTTCATATCCTTACTACAAATTCATTTAAATAACATTTTCATTTTATTTTTTAAATGTAATTATACATATCGTTAACAATATATTACTCTCTTGCATTGTTTTCATGTATTCAGATTTYCACATTGTTTTCATGTATTTAGACTTCGGCAGGTATTTGCTACCATRTAGCCTTGTTACATCTACCCTTATATTAAGAAACAAAATATTGAGTTGATACATTTACCCTTATATTTCTAATGATTTGATACTTATCACAATGTTAGGAGGGARTAATAACAACGGATTTATTAATAAATTTTAATAACAATGGATATTACATAATAATTTATAAAGGTAGTTTTCATTAAATAGATTCATGAATATATAAAAATGGTTAAATAAATCCATTTGCAAGACACGATTAATCAAATTTGAAAATCCACATAAATAACACTATATTTAAAATAAATAATATTTATAAATGGAAATAGACGTACATGCATGAAAAGAAGTTGATATTTCATAAGTATTACTATGTTCTCTTTGTAGATAAAGTCAACAATCACTAATCTAGTTATAAATGGAGCCAATGGTCACTAATTTAGTAACATTTTGACTCAACAATGAGACCATCTATATATTTTCTTAGTTGCAGTTTAAAAAAAACATTAGATTAATTGATATTCCAAGTGTGATTTTTAGGATTTGACACATCAACAAAGGAAACTATGATAAGGATTGGAAATAATGTCATTTGAGGTCATTGAAAATATTTTTAGTTAAATTGGGTTACTAATGCGATATCAATTGGTGAAAACCCGATTTACAAAATGAAATTTGAGCACTAATAATAAACTTATTAGTTAAAAGATAAATCGTCAATAATAAACTCATTAATTAAAGGATAAATCGTCGATAGAGATTTAGTTTAGTTCATGTAAGACATTAATCATTCAATGAATTTCATGTATAAAATTTCAATTAGTTTAGTTAATGTTACATATTAATCATTAAATGAATTTCATGTACAAAATTTCAATTAGGTTAGTTTAGTTCAGGTTATACATTAATAAATTTCATAATATACAAAATTTCAATTAAATTCATTTAATTCATATTACACCTTAATAATTCAATGAATTTCATCTACAAAATTTCAATTAGTTTAATAAAATACAACTCAACTCAACATGAAGACATACATTACTCTTCATAAACTAATTCTTTAGTTCAATTCAAGAATTTTAGTTATCTTAAATAGGTTAATACAATACAATGTATCGACTTAAACTCAAGAGAGTGAGTCATCTACATTAACTCCACATTTTCTCACGTGATCAAATAACTTATCATCTAGCTTGAACTAAAACTAGTTCATCTTACTTCTCATCAAGTATATTAGATTCTCATGTATTCATTACAAACAAGAAGCCTTGAGTAAGTCATTTCACATTTTCTCACGTGATCAAATAACTTATCATCTAGCTTGAACTAAAACTAGTTCATCTTACTTCTCATCAAGTATATTAGATTCTCATGTATTCATTACAAACAAGAAGCCTTGAGTAAGTCATTTCAATAGTAGGACCTAATTTCTGGTGGTGTGGAAGAAAGCTAAGCATTGAGTGGTGAATTTGAACTCTGTTAATGGGCGGGAAATAGAGCCACAACAATGGTGGAGGAACAAGTTTCAGGAGGAAGGTCGAGCCATAGAGGTGGAGGAAAGGAGAGGTGGTATTGACTTTTGGTAGTAGTATTATTTAGGGGGGTTGTAGTTTAACGAAGTCCAGTTATTCATGGAGTAGAACCTTTCTCGATGCCCTTACTACTAGATTTAGTCCTTATTATTATGTGATTGAGGTATTATAGAAGCTGTGTGACAGAACCTCGGGGCCCATTTTTATTCCTTTTAGTCTTGGATATCGGCTCATAGTTACTATATGCTTTTGTCTAGGACGACGATGCTCTCTCCTTTTGTTTAGAGACCCAACCTTCTCTTTTTTGTTAGAATTAGAGTTGTTTAATGGTATAAGGGATCCCTAACTTTCCTACTTCTTTTATTTAGTGAAGAGTTGGGAGGTTCTTTCTTTTTTTGGGAACTGGTAGTGGATATCCTCGAGGGATGATTTATCTGTGGATTCCATAAGGGGATGTTAATTTGCCATTAAATAAGTCTTTATCTACTCCTTACGTTATCTATCTCACAACATGTCTTTCTTAACTCTTCTGGGGAGTAGGGCTTAGTGTAGGTACAGGTGGAAGATCATGGCCTCTTTGACTCTGCCAGGTGTGGAGGATAATGTCAGCAAATTAATGAATGTGGTTGACGAAGAGATTTGGAGGGAAGATGGTTTATTTGACAAGATAGACTCTGCAGGTCTAGGATCTGACTCACACTTCCCGTCCTCTTCCAAATATTTACCAACAGTTACTTCTCACTCCTGCCTTAATCCCTGTTCTCCTCCACTATTATTGAAAAACTTGTTGCATCCTCTAGGGTTCAAACAACTTACCGAGGGTTCTACAGAGGCACAGTTGAGGGAAGATCATAGTAAGGTGAAGTTTTTATCTCCATAAGGCAGTGGAAAGCGAAAACGACAGTGCATAAGATGGTGTTAGGATTAAACGTCGGCCTTGCTAAAACTTGCAGTCTGGTGATGTGTTGTCTAGTCAGAATACTTTCTTATAGTTATCTTTGTAAGGTATCTCTGCCGGAGTGCGTGGAATTAACATGGAGGCCTCTGTTAGGATAGAAGCTCGAGATAGTCTTTCTAACCAAAGGATGGGTTGGCATTATTTGCAAAAATCCTGAAGACACGACTCTACTTCTGGAATAGAAGTGGGTTATAGGAGGTAGTAGTCTAATGATTAAGCGTTGGCGGTTAGCATTCAACCCTGATACTTAATATTTTCAACTTCGACACTTATGGGTTTTACTCCCAGGACTTCCCCTTCAGTTTTGGAATGAGGCGACACTGGTAGATATCGGGAACTCCTTAGGCTCCTTTATCGCGATGGAACATGACCTACTCTCGGCTTATAGCAGAAAGATAGGAAAAATATTGGTGGAGTTCGACATCCACGGGGGACTACCAAAACTCTTATAGATCGATTGGAGAGGCATGAGGATAGTCGAGAGACTGGACTATCTCGGAATTCCATTCCGGTGCAATATTTGTCACAAAACGAGACATTTGAGAAGAAATTGTATGGGTAGGTGTGAAGATTATGAAGTCTCAAAAGATACGACATTACATAGAGCCCTGGGAGATTTCGAAGAGGAGGGGAACTCAGGTTGGACATACTGTAGACTCCCATTGACAGAGTCACCATACTCGCCGGAAAGAGACATTACTATAATAAGTAAGTTACAATACTACTTTCCGATATTGTTTAATTCTTTATCATTAATGGAAAAGGCTGAATTGAATGCATCCCCGTTACTGAACTTATTATTATCCTCAGTGAAGTCGCCTACGGGGGAGGGGAAGGGGTGTCCTATTTATGAACCTGTACTTTCACCTTCCTTATCGTTAAACGACCTTCCGTTGTCGAGGGGCTTGGCCGATTTTGTCTGTATGAAGACTGGTGTCCGGGGGGTTATACCAGAATTGGATCCGCAGTTCCCCAAAAAGACGAGTCTTCCTATCCCTGAGCATCTATCTACCCTCTCCTCAACTTCACAAGAGACCCGTCAATCTACTGGTGAACAATTTATCACTCCGGGTTGTCGGGAATCTGAGGAAGGTGAATCCTATTTAAGTGAGGCATTGGAATCCCTGATTCCCTACCTTCGGGATAAAAATCCTCCAACACAATTACCCACTCTTTTTGGGAAAGTTGTTATCAACCCGTCTACTTTTACGGGTGAGGTTAATACACCGGTTACTACTAAGGCTGAGCCTACTAAGGAATATTCCTGGTCACGAGGACTRGGAATAGAACATTCTCTGATCAAAACTATAAGTACAAGGAAGAAATTACAKGYGACGTCTATTTCTCCCTTAGTCACGGATCCCTCCTCATCTGACTGTGGGGCACTTAGAGCAGTGAAGGCCCTAGCAAGGGAAAAATAATGATAGTGTTGTCTCTAAATCTTAGAGGGATTGGAGGCTCCCTTAAAGCAACCTCGTTCTGCTGTGTTTTGGATACAACCCTACCAAATATTGTGTTTCTATAGGAAACTATGGTTAACGAACAAAAAACTCGATCCTTTGTGCATAGATTTCGTCCATCTTGGGTAATTTGTGCAGTAAAATTTGTTGGTACTTCAGGTGGTATTCTAGTGATGTGGGATCCCCTTTATTTTAGTTTGACTCCTTTCCTTACTAGAGGTGGGATTTTGTTAACACGTTCGATCTATCCTACTAAAAGGAAGATCAAATTCTTAAATGTGTATGGGCCCTGCTTGGAGCATAAACAATTCTAGAATTCCTTGGAAAACAATGGATTTATTTCATTAAAAAGCCTAGTGATTGCGGGGGACTTAAATCTTATGGTCTCTAATGGTGAAGTTTGGGGAGGCTCTGCCTCTTCTGTTCCACTAACAAGATTTTTCATTTCTCTTTTTCAATCGCACAAATTGTTAGATGTTCAACCTGATAAATTATCCCCGACTTGGTGTAATGGGTGCTCGGGTTCAGAGTTAATAGCTAAAAGACTGGACATGTTCTTGGTTTCAGAGGACTTACTCCTGAATGTTAGATTGTATCGTTCATGGGTGGAATTTCCTTTTGTGTCGGATCATGCGCCAATTCTGTTACAGATGGAGAACATCACTTTTCCCAAATCTCACCCATTCAAGTTTAATTCTCAGTGGCTTCTTGATAAAGACTTTAACAACTTGGTACATCAACATTGGTCGGATCTGAAATTTATTCAAGAGGAAGATAGACAACGTCGCTTCATCCAGAAACTAAAGGAACTAAAAGTAATTGCAAAAAATTGGGCAAAAGAATCTAGAGCCTGGGATGTATTTTTCTTGGAGAAACTGGAAGATAATATCAAAGATATTTTGCAGCGACTTGYRGAGGGTTCCTTTATTCCGGTGGTAGAGTCAAACCTTATTAAACTCGAATAAAAAAGGAACAAGATTCTTAAAACKCAGGAGGAACTCTGGAGACTCAAAAGTCGGGAAATTTGGGTTCAAAGTGGTGACCTTAATACAAAGTTTTTTCATTAGTTTGCCAATCACGAGAGAATTAGCAAACATTTATGGGAGATCAGAGATGGTTATATTCTTACACATAAAGGTCAAAAAATAATTATGGAGGAAGAAAAAAATTATATCAAGAGGTTCTTCAATTCCTCAGATATTTTTTCAACAGTAGAGAAGTTTGAGGTGGCGGGGCTATTTATTAGATGGATCAACGAGGATGAAGCGAGAGAGCTATATTTTCCAATCACTTTAAAGGAATTGAAATCGATTCTATCACTGTTCAAAAAAGATAAAAGTCTAGGGCCGGATGGCTGGATAGTGGAATTTTACTTACATTTATTCGATTTAGTCAAATATGACCTTCTGGCTTTAGTGGAGGAAGTCCGGACTGGTGGTCGCATGGCAAGGAGCTTAAATTCCACTTTTTTAGCTCTGATACCCAAATTGAATAATCCATAAAATTTTGGGGATTACAGACCTATTTCATTATGTAATCTGGTTTATAAAGTCATCTCAGAAGTATTAGCTAACCAGATTAAACCAACAATCTCAAGGGCATTATCGACAGAATATTTTGGCTTCCTGGAGGGTCACCAAATACATGATGCTATAGGTACTGCACATGAGTGCATACCCAACATTAAAAAGAGAAACCAAAAATCTCTTATCCTAAAGATAGATCAACAAAAAGCCTGTGACTGTGTAAATTGGGATTTCCTGCGACTGATATTAATCCAAGTTGGATTTGGTGTGTCCTTGAAAAACTGGATTATGGCATGTGTGAGCTCTGCATCACTTGCAATTCTAGTCAATGGGGAGGCCACACATTTCTTCAGAAGTGGTAGAGGACTCCGTCAAGGATGTCCACTGTCACCATTACTTTTTATATTGGTGATGGAAAGCTTAAGTCTACTATTAAAAATAAGCCAAAGAGAAGGTTCCCTATCTGGAATAAAAGTTTCCAGACTTACGGAAATCCTTCACTTGTTATTTGTAGATGATGTTTTATTGTTGACATATGCTTCTGTGCAAGAATAGAAGGTGATCATAAGTCTCATTAATAAATTATGTATGGTTTCAGGATTGAAGTTGAATCTGTTTAAATCGACAGTACATTTTTCAGGCCTCTCGAAGTCGAAACTTATTCCTTTCAAGTTATTACTCCCGTACAATTTCACTGATCAATCTGTTGGGTTTAAGTATCTTGGGTACTACTTAAAGGAGAGACTCCAGAAAATGAAAGACTAGCTATGGCTCATAACCAAAGTGGAAAATAAAATTAATCATTGGAGCTATAGGTGGCTGTCATTGGGTGGCAGGTATACATTATGCAAAGTTGTCCTGGAAATCCAACCAATTTATTGGTTTTCACTGGCTTCAGTACCGCAATCCATTCTCCATCGATTAAGAAAATTACTATTTAACTTTCTTTGGAACGAGAATGCTGATTCAAATCATTACCACCTATGTCGCTGGGAGACTCTAGCTCTTCCAAAAAGCTCGGGTGGATGGGGCTTTCGTAACATTTTTTCTTTCAGTAAAGCGCTGGCAGCTTTGACCCTCTGGAGAGTACTAACTAAACAAGGAATTTGGCAAAAATTATTGAAGGAGAAGTACTTCCCGTTTACGACAGTGAAAAATTGGCTTAGATCTGCGACTTTTCATTTTAGTTCGGCTTCAAAAATATGGAACGGTCTCTTAAAGGCGATCCCATTGATCACAAATTGGCTAAGCTAGAAGCCTGGGATTGGTCTCCTTGTGGCAATAGGTAGGGACACAATCCTGGGATTAGGAATAGACTCCTATATGTCTAATTCGCTTATCAATGCTCTAAGGAAAAAGCATATTTCGGTACTAGCACAGGCCTGGAGACCACATATTTCTTTACTTTCAACTTGGTACAAAAACTCAGAGTTGGAACTTATAGGCAACTTGGTAGAGGAGTGGGATCGCTTAAGGAGGGCCCTACAAGCTTCAGGAGTATCCCTATTCGATAATGAAGATGAACTTATATGGACAAGAGGGGACTCTTCAGGCTCCCTGTCGACAAAGAATGTATACGTGGCCTTAATTTCCATTCTTAATTTGCATAATATTTCAGGTTGGCGTAAAAGTACATGGAAGTGGGATATTCAACTGGAAATTAATCTTTTCATGTGGCTTGTAGCGGAGAACAAAATATTGACTTGGAAAATATTACAACATAGAGGATGGATGGGGTTTGGGCGTTTCCATTTATGCAAAATAGCGAGTGAATAAAATGAACATTTGTTCATTCATTGTGCTTTCACCAAACTCATATGGAAAAAAATCAATTCCATTAAAAATATCAGACAAAATTGGGAAGGTTTTGATCTTGATGACTGCCTTACAAATTGGACAAAAAATAAGACTAATCCAACAAGTCTTGCTGCTCTCATGTGTTGGTATATTTGGCTTGAAAGGAACGCTGCGATTTTTGAAGGAAAGGTGCCTTCAGCACACTCGGTTGTCATCAAAACTCTTGGCGCTCTTCAAAAACCTGTGGGTAAACTTATAACTTCCTCTCTTCGTATAAACATGCTTGACATCCCACTAGAGTTCATAGTGGCCTTTTTTGATGGAGCAACCCAGGTTAATGGCTTATGCAATGGCGTTGGTGGTATCATTAAACTATCAACTTCTACAATTTATAAATGGTATTTGAACTGTGGAAAGGGAACTAATACAAAGGCTTAGTTAATGGGTGCTTGGGATACTCTCTATTTAGCAAATCTATTGTCTATCCACAAACATCANGTTGGTGGTATCATTAAACTATCAACTTCTACAATTTATAAATGGTATTTGAACTGTGGAAAGGGAACTAATACAAAGGCTTAGTTAATGGGTGCTTGGGATACTCTCTATTTAGCAAATCTATTGTCTATCCACAAACATCAGATCCTGGGAGATTCTAAGGTAATCATAGATTGGTTAAATCATAAAAGTGAACTGCAGGTGAGCTCCTTAGAAGGATGGAAACAAAGAATTAGACTGTTGAGAAGAAAGTTTTTGGCTATTCAATTCTATCACATCTATCGTGATTTCAACAAGGAAGCGGATGGACTCTCAAAGCAAGCATTACTGGCTCCTGAAAGAAACATTTCGCTTCATTTATGGTTTGAAGGATTGGAAGGTCTTCATCGTCATTTAAATATCTATTAGTGGCTAATTCCTTTTAAATGGTTGGTAATGAGATACATTACATTATTAGTTGAAGGTCCATGTGATACGGGATGGCTTAGTTTATAAGTAATATAACTAGAGTGGATTAGTAACTATATTTGTTTCATGTTTTACCTTTCCTTTTTAGTAAATTTTTAATTTTGATTGACATCACAAAATTATATCACATGGAAGTTATGTGAGACTTTCGAATAAGAAGACAACCTCCTTTCTAAAGGAATAATATATGCCCATTCTTTACAATAGAACTTAGATTGATGAACACAAATGATCCTTTTGCATAGGTAACTAGTCTCTCATCATTGTATAAGCTTGTATAAAAGTGGCTTAATGATTCTCATTAGTTAAGGTTGTGAATATGGAATCATAATTCAAAGCCATCATTATTACCCATTTCTAAGATGTTTAGTGAACCATCATGTTGTCACGTGAGCTTAAGATTGTAAGTTGTTGTGGTGTCAGAATGAGATTATAAAGTTGGTGGTGTGAGAACAAGATTATGAATGGAATAAGTGATGGATGATAGAAGATGAAAACAATAATTTAGTATCATTTCATTTATGTATAATTAATAATGAATATAGTAATAATAGTGATCTAATAATAACAACAATAACAACAATAATAATAACAACAACAGCTTAAATATCCTTACATGTTTGTTTAGTAAATTTTACTTATTTTAGAAAGAATCATGATTCCACTTATGTAATGGTACTTGAGAGATTGTATAATAAATCATGATTCTACTCACATTATCACATAAAATATCTCATCCACACTTACTAAGTTTTACATTAATTTGATTTATTTTAAAAATAAAATATTTTTTTATTTATCAAATTTCAATAATCGAATTTTCCATCGGCCACATGACTTAAATCTTAAATCCTTTAGTGTATTGCCTTTTTTTTTTCTCCATTGTCATAAGTGATTTAAAAAAAATAAACTAAATGGTCATTTTGGATGTTGGACAATATGGTTTTAACAACTCTTAAATATTTCTGACAACACTTAAATATTTTGCAATTGCAGGTGAAACGTAAATTATATTCTACAATTACATGTCACAAGCAAATTAGGTGCTCACTACCACAGAACGTTGCCTTTAAATCTTATAAGTATACTGTAGTTGCACCTGACACGCCATCTAGGTGCTCACTGCCACACTGTAGCCATATCGAAGACTTACGCGTCCTGAGGCACCAATGTCCACTGTCCAGGAATGCTTGTTTTTAAGCCGAACTTCCAGATTTGAATTCAACTTGGCTCTCTTGCTTCAGCTCCCACGTCTCCTGATGAACTGTGGATACAATTCTTCAAGGCGGTCGTGGCAGGAAGTAAGAATGATTCAGGGCGGTCGTAGCAAGATCTTGCACCTTGAAAATTTTAACACCCACATGGAAATTTCCTTGCTATCAAATTTCATCGAATTTTCCCCACATCTAAACTGCATTGTAAAGGAGTATCCCTTTAAGATTGACCCATTTCAGGATGAAGCCATCCTATGTTTGGAGAGTGGCAAGTCTGTTTTGGTAACTTACTTTTTCACCTTCTCTAGATTTTCTATGTTGACAAAGCTTTTACATTATTTGATGTACGTTTGGGCTCTTCCTATGTTTTGATCTCGCTCATATTTGGAGAAATTAAATCCTACATGATTTAAGACAAAATCAGAGCTAACTTTGTGGTAAAATGAATGAACCAAAACTGAAAACAAAAAACATGGATTGAAATTGCAGAAAAGCACCAGAATCGCGTTGGGTTCCATCTGCTTACCTATTTGTTCTTAGGTTTTATCCTTCCATTATATAGCCGGATAATCTTCGTCAGACTCTGTCTTCGCCAACAAAGTCTAGTGATGATTAAGACTCGCCCCTTCAGTAATGTGGGTCTCTTCCAACTGCCTACTACTGCTGGTATTTCTTACTCACCGACCCCAGACATGCATTGAAATTTACAGGCATTGAAATTTGATTCTTTCCTTCCTATTTATCAGGTTAAGACATTCTAGGTCAAAAACATTCTACTGCTTACCTTTCTTACTTACAGGCTTCACACTGGTCATTGATTGGTTTTTTATTGACATATTTTTTGATTAATTTTATCTGAAATCGATGAGGAATCCATAAAACTATAGATTTCAGTGGTTGAGTTCTCATCTGCAACTATTCATTATAGAGAGATGAGAAAAGGGGGTGAGTCTTCTATCCATAGAAAGGAATTATATATATCTCAAAGATCATATATTTAAAAATAGAATTGCATGCAAATATTTAAGAACTGTAAAAAAGACTGAGAGGATATAGAGAGAGAGGAAGATGACTTCTTTAACATTTACCTTGCTCTCTCTTATTTATCCATGATCTGGTTTGTCTTTGTAGAGTCTGAGTCTAGTGGTCTATGTCTGAGTCTATATCTGATAGAAGAGAAGAATGAAATGGAAGCAACTGTATTTGTATCATCCTTTGGAGCAAAACGAATTCAAGGGAATGGACGAGATGACTCAGTTGTTACATGGAGATCAATGCAGTCTTTCAATAATTGCAGGGCATATTGTTCTTTATGTGACTTTGAATACCACATAAATACAATTTGGTGTCAAGGTTATATTAGGATTATCTGATTAGAGTATTTAATTGCAATCCACTGATGAATCTTGCTCCTAATACAACTAATTTTTAAACCCCTGAATTCCTTCAGTTAGGGTTTTACCTGTAATTTTTAAACCCCCGAATTCCTTCAGTCAGGGTTTTACCTATAATTTTTAAACCCCTGAATTCCTTCAGTTAGGGTTTTACCTATGAATTTATTGATCCAACTATTGTTGTCTCTGGCAACAAATTTAAGAGGTTCTCTTTTGATGGGCATACCTATTATTTTGTGAATAACCTCAACATCTATCTGAATAGGCTCATTCAACCATAAGATTTTATCATTAACCTTAGTGAGCAATATTCCCTAACAGAAACGCAGAAGTAAATTCCCTTTCTGCATTCTCATCTCCTCACCTACAATTTCTCTTCACTGAGACGAAACAAGATCACTCCTTCCCAGTTGGTGGAGGTACCTAGGCTACGGGCTGCCAGTCGTTCTGATTCCAAAACAAAGATGCCATCTAGGATCTTGGAGGCATAGAGGGGGACTAATATTTTCCTAAAAGTTGCTAAGTGTTTTGCATGCAGAGCAATGGTTCTATTCTAAGTGTTAAATGTTCAACAACGATCTTTATGCATCATGGTGAAGTGTTTTTTATTTAATTTATTTTAAGTTGTTTTTGAACATACATGCCAGCGAATCAGCATAAATTGCGACCCTGAAAAATAAACGGCTTGTGGGGACAGATACAACATTTGATCAACAAAAATAGGTTGCCCAACAGTTGGAGAGCAATGATAGAACAATTTTGTTTATCCAATGGTTGATGGCTCTCTTTCCAACATAGAGTGTGTGTCACTCTGAAGCTTTGTACATGGAAATCCTTAAATCTAAAAGGTTGGAGGGGTCATCACTAGTTGACTTATAGAAATACTAGCTACTATCATCGCTTGTTGTCTCATGTATGACCAGCTACGACCCTCAGAAATGTCCTAAATCATGCGCTGGAGATGTGTCTTGGCTCTTATCCGGAACTATTTATATCAAGAATAACGCTGAAATTTTTGAAACTTGGAAGGTAGCTCAATCCTCCTTATAATAAATAACTTAACGATTAACATAATACAATAAGAATCAATTAAAAAAACACCGTAATAATAAATTTTGTTTAATTGTATTTCGCTCCTTCTAAATTATAATGGAGGAGTGCCCAAAGAAATGAAAACATATTTTCAATAAAACAAAATTGAGTGGCCTAGCAACTTGAAATAGTTTTATAATTAACAATATAGTAATGTATTTATTTCATTGTTTATTAGGTTTAAAATTAAACTTAGAAGATTTTTATGATTGTAAAGCTTGTGAGTGTGTAATAACAAATTTTATTTGATGGTATAATAATAAATTTTATTTAATTGTATTTTATATCATTCTTAATTATAATGGAAGAATACTCAAATAATTAATAAACAAATAATCAATAAAATACAATTAAATGGATATTTTAATGTTCTTATTTATCGATTATTAGGTTTAAAATTAAAATTAATATTGATTATTAAGTTTAATACAATTAAATTAAATGGATATTGTAATGTCTTTATCTATTGATTATTAGGTTTAAAACTAGCATAGCCGCCAATTGCTCGGGAATGTCGAAAGACTCACTGCCCATAAAAAATGAAAATGAGATTAGAATTTAAGATTAAAAGATCATTAATTGTGCCCATCTCCAATAGGTATACACCTTTCGGCGTATTTAAAATTAATATCGATTATTAAATTTAAAATTAAAATTAAAAGCCAATAAATTTTCTTGGTTGTAAAGTCTATGCATGCATAACACCAAATTTTATTTAATTGTATTCTATTCCATTTGAAATAATAATGTAAGAGTGTTTAAAGCATTAAAAAATAATTGAAAATTTATATTATGGTTGACATTTATCCTCGGCACTAGTCATAACGACATAGCCATCCCCACCATCAGAAAACATATCATGCATGTCTGTTTGAATCACGGGATACAGTGAAATCCCACTTTGTCATTGAAGGCACTCTGAACCCACATACGTTGGTATTTCTTGTCTTATGTCGAGCATTTTCTTAACACTGGTTTGTGTTGTTCTCTATGAGCCTGGGTTGTTGTGGGACTGTGTTCAGTTTGCATTTTTCACAAGTCTTAGCCGAACTATTTTGTATTCGTGGTTTATGTCTTCCTCCACGAAGGAGGCCGAGGGTTTCAGACCGTTGGTCCTTTATGGTTTATTTGCTTTCATTGATACGCATATGAATAAGGACTGTCATGTTATTTTTTAAAACCAGTTTTCAAATATAATTTATCTCACATTCTTTAATATATATGTTTAAAGCTTATTATTACATGCAAACTTTTAATATATATATTTAAAGCTTATTATTACATGCAAGCTTTCTTCTACACGTTTTTAAATAACACAAACAAATAATGATTTGTGTATGCTTATTGAATACTACAACTTTATTAGCTTTGAGTGTTGTATTTGTAAATGTGGAAACACAAATATCATATAAGACAATCAATAAATACGCATACAAGAAACACATAGATTTATGTGGTTCACCCAAACGTTGGGCTACATTCACCAAGCATAGGTATCGGTTGTCTTATTATTCAGATCAAGGAGATTATAGCCGCTCGTTCACGCTCCTCATCATTACACTATTTCCTCAATTCCCCTTTATGCCTCTATGAGCTTACATCAATAATGAACAAAATTAGATTAGTTACATAACTATTTTCTAAACTTGTGCATTCATACCAAATTGGTAGATTTGGTTGAACAAACTGCTACAAAATAGGCTCCACTAAATCTACTCATATCTACCAAATCTGGGAAATTCGTTGGCATATTCAACAATCTCCACCTTAACAACAATTAACTTGATACCTTGCTCCTTCCTTTTGTTCATCACCTTTTCTACAAGCCAAGAGAAGCCAAGCACCATCGTAGCTTCTCTAACAGTACTGATTTTGTGAACATGTCTGCACAATTCTCTTTTGTATGCACTTTCTCAAGAGAGACTCCACCTTCATCGATGACCTGTCTTACAAAATGGTACTTGATAGGTATATGTTTTGTTTTACTGTGGTAGCCTGGATTCTTAGCCAAGTGAATAGCACTTTGACTATCACAACGTAACTTTACTTTGTCCTGCATACTTCCAAACTCACCAAACAAACCTTTCAACCAAACTGCCTCTTTGCAAGCATGTGAAGCAACTACGTATTCTGCTTCTGTAGTGGATAAAGCAACAATGTTCTATAGCTTTGACATACAAATAATAGCTCCACCTACAAGAGTAAAGACATACCCTGAAGTCGACCTTCTCTTGTCCAAATCACCTGCAAAATCAGAATCCACATATCCACAGACTAACTCACGACCATTGTCATATGTGATACAGTAATTAGTTGTGCCCCTCAGATACCAAACCACCCATTTCACTGCTACCCAATGCTCTTTACCTGGATTTTCCATATACCTGCTGACAACCCCAACTGCATGTGAAATATCTATCCTTGTACTAACCATCACATACATTAGACTTCCTACTGCATTAGCATATGGTATTCGAGACATATATTCCTTTTCTCCTTTTGTACTAGGACATAAAATTGAAGAAAGCTTAAAATGGGAAGCAAAAGGGATTGAAACCGGTTTCACATCATTCATACCAAACCTCAAAAGTATCTTCTCAACATACTTCTGTTGTAACAACCAAAGCTTACCATTCCTCCTGTCTCTGAATATCTCCATGCCCAAAATCTACCTTGTTGCTCCTAGATATTTCATATCGAACGTCCTAGCCATCTGAGCCTTTAACCTATTGATCTTAGTTATGCTTTTTCTTGCTAAAAACATATCGTCAACATACAATACTAAGATAATGAATATGTCATTATTCAATTTCTTAAAGTAGACACAATGATCATACTCACTCATTGTATAATTCCGGCTCACCATGAAAGAGTCAAATTTCTTGTACCATTGTTTGGGCGACTTCCTCGGACCATACAATGATTTCTTGAGCCTGCAAATAAATTTCTTGCTTCTATTTTCATCGAACCCTTCAGGTTGTTCCATGTAAATTTCCTCATCCAAATCTCCATGTAAGAAAACAATCTTAATATCTAGTTGCTCCAATTCCAAATCAAGCAATGCAACTAATGCTAACACAATTCAAATTGAAACAGTCTTTACAATTGGTGAAAAAATCTCATGAAAGTCAATACCTTCTTTCTGAGAATATCCTTTCACAACCAGCCTTGCTTTGTACCTTATCATCAACACCCTTCTTCAGCTTGTAGACCCACTTGCAACCTACAATTTTTTTGTCTCTTGGAAGTTCTACCAAGTCCCATGTGGCGTTCCTCTCTAATGCCTTCATTTCATCCTTCATTGCTTCTTTCCATTTATCACTATTAGAACCATTCACAACTTCCTGATAGCACAGAGGTTCATCATCATTAGTACTTAAGGAAATTGATGAAACAAAATCATCATACCTACTTGGAGGATTTCTGACCTGCGTAGACCTCCTTAGGGAAGTTGGTGGCTCATCCACAATCTGTTGAATGTCATCATCATCCATGTTTTCCTCTACAGGAACTTCTTCATGAACATATTCATAAACTTGTTCATGTTCACTTTCATCTTTATTTGAACCGGTTTCAAACTGAATCTATTGATACTTAGGTACTTCTTCCTGTTTGATTTGAACATCTACATTCGATTTGATGAGAGATGATTCATCAAATAATACATCTCTATTAATGGTGATCTTGTGGGCAGTAGGATCCCACAACTTGTACCCCTTAATACCATCACCATATCCAACAAAGATAAGCCTTTTTTATTTTGGATCTAATTTAGAACGCCGATGTTTCAGAATTAGAGGATAGGTTTCACAACCAAAAACTTTAAGATTAGAATAATTACAAGGATGACCTGTCCATACCTCTTCTGGAACTTTTCTCTCTATTTTTGTTGATGGTGATCGATTCATTAGATAACAAGCTGTAGTCACTGCTTCTGCTCACAGTTCCTGCAACAAGTTGGCGTTACTAAGCATACTCCTTTCTCTCTCTAGAAGAGTCTTGTTCATGCGTTCAACAACTCCATTCTACGGAGGAGTATAGGCAGTGGTTTTATGCCTATCGATCCCAAACTTCTTGCAATAGTTATCAAATTTCATTGACGTAAATTCACCACCATCATCAGTTCTTAAATATTTAATGGACCTACCAGTTCTCTTTTCCACTAAAGCTCTAAACTGCTTGAAAACTGTAAATACATCAGCTTTACTCTTTAACATATAGATCCACACCTTCCTAGAGAAATCATCTATAAAAGAAACAAAATATGATGATCCTCCATACGAAATAGTAGGGGATGGTCCCCAAACATCAGAATGAATATAATCAAGGATTCCTTTACTGGTGTGTCTTCTGGTTTTAAATCTCTGCCTATTCTGTTTTCCATAAATACAATGGTTACAAAAATTTAATTTTAAATACTTTAGACTAGGAAGCAATTTGTGATCAGATAATACCTTCAATCCTTGTTCGCTCATATGGCCCAACTTTTGATGCGACATTCGAACAGAATCACTGTCATTCTCGGATACCACTATCGCATGATCTGACTCAGTTCTTCCTTCTAACATAAACATGTTACCAACCTTCTTTGCTTTCATAACCAGTATGATTCCTTTGTAGACCTTCATAACTCCACCTTGAACAATACTCTTGTAACCTCCTGTGTCTAAGACTCCCAAAGACATTAGGTTATTCCTAAGCTCAGGTACATGTCTTACATCATTTAATATTTTAACAGTTACATCAAACATCTTAATTTGAATGCTACCAATTCCCACAACTTTTCACGAGATATCATTTCCCATGTAAACTATTCCATCATCTATAGACTGGTAGGTAATAAACCAGTGCCTATTAAGACACATGTGATTTGAAGCACCAGAATATAATAACCATTGTTGATCATGAAGTGAACCAATACTAATTGATAAAACTTCATGAGTCATACCTGAACCTGTTGTTGAATCTGTTTCAGTTGAGTTTGCTTCCTTCATTTATTTTGGAGGGTCGTCTTTGGAGGCTTTTTGTCGCTTCCAATAGTCCTTCTTTAGGTGTCTAGATTTGCCACAAAACCAACACTTAAGCTTGCTCTTTCTGCCCTTTGAATTTGACCGAGAGAAATCCCTCTTACTATGTCCTCTTTCTTTAGGTCTTCCTCTGATCACCATCGCCTCAGATGTAGAGGTTTCTAAATTGGATTTCTTCCTTGTTTCCTCAGACAGTAAAGCTCCAACAATATCGTCAAACTCAATAGTTTCTGTTGAACTGAAACTAATAGAGGTAACAAAATGATCCCATGATGCGGGAAAAGAACACAATAATGTAATTGCCTTATCTTCAGATTCGAATTTCACTCCCCTGCTATCCAACTGGACTAAAAGAGTATTAAAATTATTTAAATGATCAACTATCTTCGTACCTTCCTTCATGTGCAAACTGTACAATTGTCTTTTCATGAAGATCCTGTTCGTCAAAGATTTCGTCATGTACAGGCTTTCCAACTTCGTCCACAAACCGACTGTTGTCTTATCTGAGATAATATTGAACATAACATTGTCGGCCAAACAAAAGCATATGGAACTCAGTGCTCTCGCATCCATATCATTCCAATCATCATCTGTTATGGTCGCGGGTTGCTATGCTTTTCCCAAAAGCACCTTCACCATGCCTTGTTGCATGAGAAGGTCGTGCATCTTAACCTTCTAGATATCGAAATTGTTCTTGCCATTGAACTTCTCAATTTCAA